>DWAO01002019.1:0-16984 GCA_018230605.1 Heliconius congener
TTAAGTAAATATTCCATCTCCTCGAGTGGGGATCGAACCCACAACCAGTCGGTTTACAGTCACATTTTGTGCCACTGCGCCACGACCGGCCTCGGCTGTCCCTTATAAGTATTATAAATATCCGTACTATATTAGATTAAATTAAGTTTTGACGCTCCATACCCTCTAGCCACTCGGCTTAGGATAAAGGTGAAGAAAAAAACCAAGAATATCAAATATTTATTATGATATATCTTAAGAAATCTATTTTAGCACATCTACAAGTACCTTTTTCATATAAATGTGAATACAAGAATGTATTATTAATAAAACATATAACATACGTATGAAATACAAAAATAAAAATAAAAATGAAGCCCTATTAAATTAAATTTTTAATATCCCAAAAAATAACCAATACTAGCTTGTCAAATTTATTTTTAAGTTGGTTTCAAACGGCCGTAGATATGGTAAGAGAACCACTTCGTTTCTTAATATAAAAAAGTCGTTATAATTCTTTCTATTATCACTAAAACTATGAACTATCTATTCGATAAGCCGATTGGAAAATGATTAAATAAGAATTTAATCATTTTCCAATCGGCTTATCGAATAGATATTTCATAATTTTAGTAAAACGCTAAAGTTAGCGTTTTTCTAAAGTGCAAAATGGTTTTTTTTTTAACTTCACGCTGTGTCCCGCAAATATCAGGAAGGCAGAGGGAGGATTCCGCACTTTCTGCCAGATTCTGAAGGCAATGAGAGTTGAGTAGTGGAACGAGGAAATGAAAGTAGTAAATATTTAATTTCCTAAAGTGGAAATGGAACCCACAACCTGTCGTGTTTCCAATTAGAACAAAAAGGCTAATACATAAAAATTAAATTACAGATTTCACTTTATCTACTAAATTTTAAGTGCGTGATGAAGCAATTTTTTATTCCCCTACTGTTTAGTGCCTCTCACGATATATAATTATTTCTGTTGTCTTTTTTCTTCATTTACATTTGCTGTTCTTAACGTGAACGAAAAGGTCGTAGGTTTGATCCGCACCAGGGACTGAATTATTTTCATTTTCCGTTAAGACAAAGCGCGGGGGTGGGTTCCTCCATTCAACATGCAACGGCTCGCATTCGTGCGAAATATACTTTTTTATTTTTTAAACACTATGATGGCTACTCATCGCTATATACGGAATACAGTATGAAGCTAAAAAGAAAACTACTTCGTATTTTGTGGAGTGGCAGAGGGAACTTAGTGACACTAACACTTTGTTTTCCACCTTCTACCAAAACATAACTAATATAAAGTGATATTTACTCTAGACTTAAGCGTGCGACTGTAAACGCGACCGGTTCTAGGTTCCATTCCTACGTGAGAATATGAAATAAATATTTTAAATGTTCATTTTTTCGCAACGATAACCAGGCGAATCGCGGCGTTAAGTTGCGAAACACGCTTTATATAGAATAAATAGAATTCGGCAATAGTTTCCCAGGTTCCTTTTACCTACACCGCTACGTGCGAGATAAAGCGTGAAATGAGGGCTAATAAATATTTGTCGAGGAAAGCCACAGGTTCAAAAGAACCCTAATTGACCTTGATTCAATAAAGTCACGTGATTCGTTTTGATTTAACCGTATGTACTTGCGGTCGGCATTACTCGCGCTCTCAGTTGTAATGTAATATGATTATGTGATTATATAATATTATTATATATTAATACCTTTTTCCTCAACTGCCACTTTTTCATTTGAATTGTTGCTTATTTGTGCATCGCTGTTGTTGAAGCCACTGTTGTCGAGACCCTCTTCAATGACTTTGGTGTCGTTAGAAACCATATCTGCACATAACATGATATAACATATAACTATAGTTATATTAAATACGATTTTATTATTTTATTTAAGGTCAGGCCAGCCGTGACACAGGGGCACAGGCATGTGTCTGTAAAGGTAAAAGGTTGTGGGTTCGAATCTCACTCGCGGAAACACTTTGCGCACAGTTTTGGTTCAGGCGTTGCGTGTTGATTGGTGAAACCAAATGCCGCTTGATCATACATAGATTACTCAAATATATATATTTATGTAATAAAAAGAAAAGAAGAGAATATTTTGATTGCCTCGCTCTGGTAACAAAACAAGGCGTGGCTTTGATTTCCGCCACTCAACACACAAAATTTTGAAAATTTTGACAGATAACGGTGAACAAAGGACTTAATACTGGACTCTTTCTCCCTACTCTCCTATATGCGGGATACAGCGTGAAACTAAAACAGAAAAAAAAGAGCAAAAACACTAAAACTTACACTCTGAATGACCTTTACGGCATCCGGCGAGAATTTTGCTGAATAACGCAAATATCCTCATACTGTTGAACATTATGATGAAGTAACATATATAGAGTATACCCAGGACCATGGCCTCGTACCAGACCACCAGGCCGTCCCATACAATCGCAACTAGCACACCAACATTGATCATGTAAATTATGACATCTCGCGTAACCGGACCACGATCTATGGCGATTGGCTGAAAGAAAATATAAAAAATGTCTTTATATATTTTTTATTATAGCTATTTGAATAACATTTTAAAAAGATATTAAAATATGTTTATATTTTCCTCTTCATATTATGTACATATTATGTGTTTTGTGATAATGATTACATGATAATAATTGAGACACAGATGTTCTGTACTAAGGTGAGCGATAGGTGGGAATACTAATCGGATGTAGGAAAATATTTTTATTTTAGTTGTGGCCATTATAGGAAGCGCAGTGGCACAAAGTGTGACTACAAACACGACTGGTTGTGTGTTTGATCCCGACTCGAGGAAGTGAAATATTTATTGATATTTATATTTTCATTTCTTCTCTCTAGTGTCGAGGTAAAAGCGCGGGGTTGAGTTCCGCCACTCATCATCCAATGCCTCCAGAATTCGGCGGAAAGTGGAGAACAGAGTGTCTTAATACTAGGTCTTACTTTCCCTCTGTCTACCCTGCTGTGTGCGGGATGTATCACGCTGTAGCGGGAAGCTGATTTTTTCTTTTTTAGTTTCCTAGTTTTGGTAGTGCAACAGACTATGGCGTTGAGTTTCGCTAATCAACACGCAAAGTCTCGGAAATTGAAAGATCGTATTGGAATGTCTTAACACCTAGGTACTAGGTGCACTTTGCCTACAAGCGGGTCACAGGAGCTTTATACATATATTTTTTAAAAGTAGTCATTTATTTCAATCAGTTCAAGTGAAGCGTCAGCGTGTAACTTATTTTACTCAGAAATTTTACATTTATTTTTGCCATAAAACTTTTAAACAAAAATAAACGCGACATCGCCATTCAAATTGCAACGGAACGGAAATTTAACGTTCATTAAATAAATATTGAGAATTGATGCTTAATATTTTGTTTTGTGTAAAATATGAAATAATGATGTGAAAATTCAAATATAGCATCAACAATAAAAGGTAAGTACGTGACGGAATACTTTAACGAAGTAATGATTCAATGATTTTTATATTCAATTAGTTTCAACGTGAATTCGAGACTCGCTTCGACTTAATAGAATCAACAATTAAAAGAACTCAACGCCGCATTTTGTCTTGCCAGAGCGGAGAAATGGATATAATTTTGTAGTATTTTTTCCTAAATATGAATCGAATTCACTACCATCATGTTTGCTGGCACACGCTGTCTCACTGCGCCTTAATGGTCTCAATTATTTTTTTTTGTCTTCAACTTCACGCTTTATCTCGCACATAGTACGGTAGGCAGACCTGGGAACCTAGTACTATAACACTGTTGTCAATAAGACACTTCCACTTTCCATTAAATACTTGAAGCATTGCGTGTTGAATGGTGGAACTTAACGCCACGCTTTACCTTGTTACCAGAGTGAGATAAAAATTCATTCATTTAGACATCAAAATATTTTTTAATTTTTTTTGTGGTTTTATAAGAGAAACGTGATAAGTGATTTTGATAAAGGTACATATTAAAATTCAATTATTTTAACTTTCCCTTATCGCAAAGATAGATGAAAAATAAAGGTACATAATAAAAGAACGAAGTGAGTTAGCTCTTAGTGGTATCTAATGACATCATAAAATGTTCAATATCAATAACGATCAGATCAGCTCGATGGTACTATATAACGTATTGTAACTATGATACAACTATAAAATGAGTAGAATCAAACACATTTATGGCTTCGTATATTTTAGACTAAAGTAAAATGTAAGTACTAAATTAAATTATAATTATTAAATTATTATTATGATTTCACATAACTTCACCAGAATGGTATTTTTTTAACATTTTTTTTTATAACATATAAACGACAATCCCACGCTTACGATTTGAACTCCTAACTTTCGCATCGATATTTAATTCAAGATATTATCTTACTGTATTATATTACAAAACAAAATCTATTATTTCTTATTTCACCATTATTTTCATTGATTCTGAGCTCAAATTTAAATTAACTTACCGCAATCGCAGCAAGTCCCCCGACGGCAGCCACTCCCAGTACGTTGAAGATGGCAGAACCGACTATAGTTCCGATGCCCATGTCAGATTGAGTAAGAAATGTAGAGATCACGTTTACGAAGAATTCTGGACACGACGTAGCCACCGACATGAACGTAGCCGCTGCTACGTTCTGTACATAAAAAAATAAAAAATAAAATATTTATTTTCCATTTTTTTCATATTTTTTCAACAATAACCTGAAGTTGAAAATTTTCATCTTTCATTTTCTATGTTTTGCGGAATTGCTTCGTTGTCTCTACTGACCAGAGTAGATAAACTTCTAAATTACAAACATCGTCTCCTAAAATGCAATTTCAGTAGTTGCATTTAGCTTTATATTTTCCTTTTGCGTTATGTTGATCTTAAACTAAATTAATATTATAAAGCTGAAGAGGTCGTTTGGTTGAACGCGGTATCAATAGAAACAATAGATACAGCTTCACGTTGTATCCCACAAATAGCTGGATAGGCAGAGAAATCTATGTAGTTTTAAGATACTCCGTTTCCCACTTTCGGACGAATTAATCCATCTATCGAGCAAACCTATAGCTTTCGGCAGTAAATGTATCAATATCATAATAAACTTGACCACTCGATCAACTTTAATAATAAAATTAAAATGAAAACAAACAACAAAGTGCTGTACTAACAATTCTTACCTATATTTAATAAAATTTAATAGAACTAGAATCCTATCCACTTCTCCGCTCATACGAGTACATATATATGCAACGTTCAAAAAGGGTTATACAATACATTCAGAGATTGTTCAGAAAGCTCAATTCATTTTGAGTGGAATTTGTGTAATTTAGAGAGATAATTAGTTATTATGTTGTTTTGTTGTAGAGTTTTAGTGTTCATTTCAAAGATTGAAAATAATTCTAATGCCTCGTACCAAAAAGGATGGTCGGGCTTCTACGTCCATATATGAATTTTGTCTTGATTGAACAGGCAAAAATTTATATTTTTACCCAAATCGTAGTAATGTTAGGAAACTGAAGATTTTGTTAAGTTGAGTGCGATAATCTCACGAAGCACTCATTCTAATTAAAAAAATATTTTTATATTGTAATTTATTTCATGACGCGTCATTTATTTGATGACGCAGACTGCCGGTAGAATTAAATCAGCTTTACGCTGTATTCCGCGCACATCAGGGTAAACAAAGGGGAAGTTAGTGTTAAGACATACCGTTCGAATTACGGCGGCACTGCGTGTTGAGTAGCAGAACTCAACGCCGGCCCGGTACCAGAGCGAAGAAATGAAAATATACATTTAAATAAATATTTCATTTCGTATAATATACTAGCGTACATTAATGAGTTTCATAAAATACATCTATAAATTTCTACCATGCTAAACGGCTCTCAAAAGGCGTGGGTTCAAATCGCGCTACGTTCATAGTTTTGTACGTTACTTAACAAAGTACCAAAAATTAAGTACTTATTATATTTTTTTACTAACCTGCGGTATCTTTAGGTCCTCGCATATAATTTCTACGCACGGAATGAAATAATCATTGCACACTATTGCTAGAAGAGTGAAAGTGTAAATGCCGAATATAACATATAGTATAAACGCACCCTCCCTCAGTTGAGTCTCTGAAAAAATTAAACAATTGATACTAAAAAAGTGGCTTCACGCTTTTCTCCGCATACTAGTGAGGCCAACGGAGCTCAGCGCTGCACTTTGTCTATCAGAGTACAGTACAAACGAGGATAGTAAAAATAAATTGAATGTCATTCTCCGAAGTCGGGAAGGCAACCCAGAACCGTGCTTATAGTCATCGCTTTCCCACTGCGCTTTCAATATCGATTTAACCCGAGTCCGGAGAATCGAAATCGTTAGAAATGTATGAACAATGAAAATTTGCAAAGTAAACAAGAAGAACCTAGTGTTAGTACATTAAATATTCTCCTCAGGAATTAGAGACTTAAAAAAATATATATACTTCTATATTTATGAAAAAATTACAAATAGTGAAATCTTTACAACTTTAAAACAAAGAATTAACTAAGAATATTGGAAACATTTTATTTAAAATGTAAAATGCCAAAGCATATTAATGCAGGCATCACCCGCCCATTCCTCTTTCGCAGTAAAAACCGGACTACACACGGATTTCGCTTGTAATTAAAAACTTAAATTGTTATGTATACTTTAAACATTACATGCAAAAAAAAATAAAATTCAAAAAATTATCTTTATAATTTATTTTTTTCCATTTTTTTAAGCTTTACTCTGTATCTTGTAGCAGGAAAAATAGTGTTAATACACTCTGTTTTTCACTTTCCCCCAAATGTTGGTGACATTGCGTATTCAGTGGCGAAACTCAACGCCGCGCATTGCCTCGACACCAGAGCGAAAAAAAAATTATATATTAAATATTTTATTTCCTCGAGTGGGAATCGAATTCACAATACGTCGCGTTTACATTCACGCGCTTGTGCCTCGACTGGCCCCAATTATCATTTTTAATTAAGAGCTCTCTCGATCAAATTCTTAATATATTCAACAAGTAAATCTCATTAAAATACAATTTTACAGGTGACTGACGCTTTTACGCGTGCATTATTTAAAACTAATGGAATTCAATAATGGTAGACAAAATATATTAAATTTGCTCATCGTAATTATTAAGTTTGTGATGATTAAAGTGTAGATGTAGAGCACTTCTGATATTTTTTTTTTATTAGCTTACTTCTGCACGCTATCTCCCGCATATTCATGGAAGGCAAACAAAATTTAGTGTCCAGACCCTCCGGTCTCATCTTTTTAACATATAAATGGAGATCGTCTTTACAATCATTGCATGTACAAAATACATTAAATGCGTATACATGATGTGTTGATCATGATTATGTTATTTTTTTAGCTCCACGTTGTATCCCGCACACAGCAGGGTAGGTGGAGGGAACCTTGTGTTAAAACACTCTGTATCCTGTCTTTCGCCGAATTTTGGAGGTATGAGTGCTGAGTGGCGGAACTTAACGCCGCGCTTTGCCTCGACATCAGATTACATATTTAATTTCATCAAACGGGACTCGAATCAACAACCTGTCGCTGTTACTCGTTGGAAGCACTGCGCCGCGACTGGTCTTCATGTTAATTTAAATTATAGTATGCAGCCTCAAAATAAATATTAATTTATAATTATAATGTAATTTCGCATTGTAATATAAGACTTACCATCAAAGATCCCTTCAGGAAAGCTATCAACCGAATCCCCAGATGACCTCTCGACTTCCTGTATAATATTCCCAACGACTTCCGTTTTGGTCCTCAGCCAGGGCCTCCAGTGCCATGTCTCCGACTCCTCAGTCAATCTCTTCATGAGCTCTCTCGTTATATACACTTTGTCACCATTATCGTTTAACACTTCTATATATTCATCATCTGTCACATCTGAAATAATTTACACTTCACTTACACTTAATCTTTGATGTGTTTCTACAAAAAAACGCCAATACTGATTTTTTAAGTAATTTTTAATACAAAGTAATAATCAAAGAATAATCCATGCAAATAATATAGACTTGCCAGTTCAATAGACGCGCTACGACTGCACTAAAGGATAAAAGCGGAAAAAATTGTATTAAAATATAAATATTTATATAAAATAGACAAACAAAACGAGATTCTAATGATGCTAGTAGCTGTAGATTAATGTTAGTGCTGAATCGATTCTCAAATTATAGGAAATTTATCACTTTTTATCCACTAATATCGAGTGATAACGTGTTGGTATGGAAATTAATTTACAGTAAAGTATGTTAATACGGGGATTTTCTCGCGTGTTAATGAGAGCTGTGACAGGTCAACGAAAATATTATAGTAAATATATATTTTTTTGATTTTATGCGTTATTTTTTTCTTAATGTGGTTGTTTTTTTTAACTTAATGTAGGATAGACAGGTAAAAGTGAGAAATCACTCCGTGTTTGACTTGGTCACTCGTTTCACATACATTGAGTGTTCGATGAAAATTAATACCACTCAGCTAACCAAATCGGAAAAATGTCAATATTTTGATTTTCATTAACACAAACTAAATAGACGACACAGACATTTTCAAATACACTTTTAAGTTCACATTGTACTTTGTATACATCAGAGCAGGCAGAGCATACCTAATGATAAGACATTTTGTTTCCCATGCACAAACAGCTACTTTTTAAGATATTGCGGGTGTGCGGTGGAACTAAACGCCGTGTCAATACAAGCATTTTTATTTAAGCAAATAATCAAATATACTCACTAAAATCTTCTAAAGCCACTGTGTACGAAATGGTGATCCATATCGTTACAGCCACAACTAACGACTTAGACGGCAGCATTTCCAAAATTTCTTCTTAATTTAAATAACCGTTACTGATACCTGTAGATAGTTAATTGGATTTTAATTATTAACATATAAAACATTCATTTTATTATAGATAAAGGTATGATTAATTTCTTAGTAAAACAATTTAGATATTAATTAGTTCAAGAAAAAATATCTAAATATTAATTAATTTAATTATTTAGGGTTTTTTGATGACGTTTACGTTTACGTTTGTTTGACTGTGACTAACTGACTAATAAAAAGACCTTATAAAAAAAATTAATCGATACTGGTATATTTTTTTTTATTTCAGCTTCACGCTGTAACCTGTATATAACAAGGTAGGCAGGGAGAGTCTTGTTTTAAGACACTCCGAGGAGAAATTCAATGCTTCACTTTTTCTCGTTGAAACAGAAAAATGAAAGTTATTCACTCTTAAAGTATCGATCACACAATCATCGTATTTATTACAGTTATATACTATCACTGCGCGACGATATCTTTAATAGATGGTTAACTTAGAGAAATTAAAAGAAAATGAATAATTTGACCAAAACGTAAAACAGAAATAAAAAAATAATAGCACAAATCTTAAATATTTCTTGAATATAATCGATAGGTATTGTAGTAGTACTACTTTACTATAAAATAAATGTGTAAACATGTACACAACAACTATAATAATTAGTTAATGGTCGTTTTATCCCTATACCTAATATATTCTCTATATTTATTTGAAAAACCCCAAGAGCGTCGTAATATCTTTTAATACAGCTAAGGTGCAATGTTAAGGATAAAATTTAAAAAAAAATGATAGCCGTCGTCCGTAACTCCGTTTCCGTGGACTTTAAAACGTAACATGGAAAATCCCGTTCTTTCCCGTTCCCGTAGAAATTTCGAGATATTTTCTCGTAGTGCTTTCCTGCAATAACCTACACGCCAAATTTCAACTTATTATCATTCGTCGATCACTATTTAAAAAATACACAGTTTAAAGTACATGTATAGATATTTTTTAAAAATTCAAACAAAATAAATTGCTGTATAAATTTAATATAAATTTTACTGTTATATTGTTTTTACAGTTTCGTATTCCGAAAATAAAAACGGATTTTTTATAGGATAACTTTATTTTCTGTCTGATCATATTTCTCAAGATCGCATGGACGTATCCAGATGAATATGAATATTCAGGTTTAGGGTTCCCTGGAGCACAAATCACGCTACTAACAACGTCAACGTTTTTGACATAATTTGTATGAAGTTCACCGCGTAATAAAAACCTTTAGAGAGTACCTCCCTTAGATCTACAGGTATGACATTTGGCACGAAGTGAACTTACAATATAAATAAAGGAAAAAATCCTAACAGTACAAAAATATATGTCAGTACAAATTTATATTAGTAGTTCATTTAATACAAAATTAGTGTAACATTCAGTACAAATAAACGCAAAAAAAATAATTTATATTTGCAGATAAAAACGATTACAAGCTTATTATTGTAGTTAGTTTCATATGAAATGACTGTATGCCCTCGCAAACTTAAGTTTGTTAACATTTGTAAGTTGTACAGTCCATTGACCTGACAAGACTGAAATTTTGAAACCCTTGGTGAGTGAATCCGACTCGCACTTGACCGGCTTTTTAGTGAACATTAAAGATGAAGCACCGAAACGATAAAAAAACTTCCTTCACCAATCGAAACCAATATGGCGCAATGGAATGGCGGTTGACTGTAAATAATCGTATTTAAAATTGTGGATCGGTTATTTTAAGGAGAATAGTTAAATTTAAATTATTATTATTCCACCCTGTGGTAAGACAAATCGCGGCGTTGAGTTCTGCTAACTGACACATAATGTCTCGAATTCCGGTGGAAAGTACCATTTCACCAATTTTCAATACTAAATTCATTTAAAAAATTTCTGAGAGGAAATATGAAGAACGCCAGCAGACCCCCTTTCATTGGATCGGTGGAGGCTTCGAGTAAAAATAGCAAAATTGGTTATTTCACATTATTATTTAAATTTTGACTTTATATTTATTTATCGGGTGTTAATCGGCCATACTGAGAGCTAAATTATAAGTCACTTCGTCCGTCATTGTTGCCGTCGTGGTAGAGTGGTAGAGTGGCACAATATCTGATAATTCAAACTAGATGGTAATGGGTTCGATCCCTACACTTACATGTTTACTTCGTTACATTTAAATTAGTTTAATTTTCCCGCACTCCCACGAACACGGAATGTCACGAAATCTGAGCGGCAAGTGGGAAACGGTTCATTTCCCCAATCATTGCTAGAAATCAATCTTTTATGAGATTCGAATCGACAATTCTCTTTATTTATCAAATTAAGAAAAGCTTATTGATAACGGATTAATAATAAAAAAGCATTTACGTAAAGTAATTGGCTTATTCTCGGCTTCACACTGTGCTCCGCATATAGCAGGGTAGCAGAGGGAACAGTGCCAAGACACTCCATTCCCCACATTCCGCCGAATTTTCGGGGCATTACGTGTTAATTGGTGGTATCAGAGCAAAAAAAAAATTTTTTTTGTTTATTAAAACTCAACGTAGAACAAAAGTTTGTTAATTAAAAAAAAATCAGGTCTCGGTTAGCTCTGCTTCCATATCATAAATATTATTTCATATATTTTATTGTTAATACATAAAAACAGGTTAACTACACGATTTAACTATATTTCTTTAATTTTAAAAGTTATTCCTTTTTTTGTTGTGTATTTTTCTTATTTAAGTGTGGAATAATATTCTTTTTTGTCTGAGTAGCGAAAATTGTTAAAAATCCGTACAGAGATGCTACCAAAGGTTCAAATCCCACTACGTTCAAACTTTTATACGTTTTCTAAAAAGTTATTTTGTTCTTGGTACCCTAATAGTTTACATCAGCAACATTTTTGATAAAGTGATGACTTAAATTCAATTAATTCAATACTTCATTTGAACACTTTCATTTCCTTGTTCTTTTAGATAAAACAAAGCACGGCGTTTAGTTTCGCGAATTACACAGACACAACAGAACAAATAATTTCTTTCTAAAAAAAAACATTGTAGACCGCGTAACAGTAACATTGCTTGTAGAACAAACGATTCGCTTTTTTACCAGAGGAAGCAATAGAATATTATTCTTTACTCCGAGTTGGAATCAAACCCACAGCTGTCGCGTTTAAAGTCAGATGCCAAATTATTATTCTTTATTTATATCTTTGTTTATATATCATTATAACATTTAAAAAGTCAAACGTGGATTTATATACTAATGTAATATAAACATGAAACATACCGAATCCACAAAGAGAAATATTAATTACATTTGGCTCACATATAAATTCATATACTCATTATAAATTATTTTAACCTTTCATTTATCGAATACTCGATGTGGATAAAAATATTCAATTCATAATAAACTTGTTTTTTGTGTAGACTTTAAGACGTGAAATGTACCTAAAATCCCATTATTTGTCCTTTTCCGTAGTCTTAAAACACACAATGCCTCCAGAATTTGGCAGAAATTGGGGAACAGAGTGTCTTAACACTAGGTTCCCTCTGCCACCCTGCTGTGTGCGGGATACAGCGTGAAGCTATAGTAACGAAGCAAAACATGACGTTGAATTCCACCACTCAACACACAATGCTGCAGAATTCGGCAGAAATTGGGGAACAGAGTGTCTTAACACTAGGTTCCCTCTGCCACCCTGCTGTGTGCGGGATACAGCGTGAAGCTATAGTAACGAAGCAAAACATGACGTTGAATTCCACCACTCAACACACAATGCTGCAGAATTCGGCGGTAAGTGGAGGTTTCATTCTCCGTATCTTATAGGCAACAGAGTGCCTTAGCCCTACACTACCAGCTTCCCCCTGCTTAGACTGCGGTGCGGGATACAACGTGAAGTTAAGAAAAATATAAACTAGAGAGAAATTTCATCGAGTAGAAATCGAATTCACACCCATTACGTTTACGTTTACGTTTACATCAGACCTTGTATCACTGCACTACCACAGTTTCCGTCTTAGAAAGAAACTACTGAGTTAGTAAGTGATAATATTTGTTTTTTAATATGGTAATTATAAAAATGTCGATTGAAATGATTTTTTATTTTGTTTATAAATTAATTATTTTTTTATTTATTTAATCAATACTGGGATTTATTTTAAATAATTTAGTTATTATAAGTATTTACAAGTTAAGAAATCATGTGCAAAAGTATATATTACATATAGAGAATTATGTAAATAAAAAATATCGCATAGAAACATAATAATTTTATAAACAACTATAAAACTATAATTTCGCTACACTTTCTCCAGTATATGGCTGTTTACACAAAGGAGGCTATATAAGATTCTATATAGGCTAACTTCGTATAATATCTATTAAAAAATATATAAAAAGATGCACAAACGAACGCAAATTAAAAATTTAAGAAATAATTTAATGCAAAAAAAACATATTCGCCTCATAAGAATCACACACGTAATCTCAATAACATTATAAAAAAAATTAAAAAAAAATCTACTTACAAATTAAATATCTCAATCAAAACACATCAGACGCCAAATGAAACTAACAAATAAAAAAAAACTATCGATTTTCGCTCAAAAATATATATATATTATAGTATCACAATAACGTTTTTTTATAATAGCCACTACAACCGCTACAAAAGCACATCCCTAAATACTTACTATGGTATAAAGGGGACGCACAGAAAGGAAACACTATTTATTTATATATAAAAAACATTTTCGTCCGTACAAATTTAAACAGTAGCAGGCGCTTAGCACTGCCTAGATTCCATTCTGAACACTGTTTCAGTGATATGAACGCTTGCCGTTTTTAAACAGATAATCTTAATTGATAAGACGTTGTCACCGATTAGTATTTACAATTACGTATTATATACATATCTACTGTTCATTGCATTATTGAATGTATTTTAATCAGCTTCACGCTGTATCCCGCACACAGTAAGGAGGGAATCTAATGTTAAAACACTCCGTTTCCCGCTTTCCGAATTCTGGAGGCATTGTGAAGTTCAAAGCCAACTTTATCTCGACATTAGAGCGAAGAAATGGAAATATAAATATAAATAAATATTTCATTCCCTCGAGTTGGGATTGAATTCACGACCAGTAGCGTTTACAGTCACACTTTGTGTTCCTGAGCCACGACTGGCCTCAATATTTGTTTGGCAGGGCAGCGGAGTTGAGTATCACCCAACTAACAATATTTTCGAAAATTGGGCCTAAAATTGGGAACGGAATGTTTTAACATTAGGTCGTTAGGAAAAAGCGCGTTGCCATACAAAAAAATCCTAGTATGGTTTTATTATCGCGCTGGCCCTTACCTTCAACGTGACCTCAGGAAAGTTGAATTAAAGTAATTATTAACAATTATATAAGAAAAAAAATATTGGAATAATTTAACGAAATTGGTGCATTTGAATTTTCCTTGATAAAAATATATTTTCTCTAACAAATAGGTGGAGGTAAGATAAAAAACAATCATTACTACCTAATTATAAACATTAATATTGTATCAACAATCCAGCGGAAAGTTGGGAACGGTTGTACAAGTACTAGTATATTAATGAGGAACAGAGTTGCTTCACACTAGGGACCCAGGTTCCCTCTGCTTACACCGATAGCAGTGTAAGCGGAGGGAACCGGGGTTCTGGATACAGGGTGAAGTTTTAAAAAGTGGGCAAAAATATCGCTGTGGATTCGATCTCCACTCGGAAATGTATTGTTTTAATTTCCCCGCTCTCGCAAAACAGAACACAACGGTGAGTGCCGCCACTGAACACGAAATGTCTCAAATATGGACGGAAAGCGAATAACGGAGTGAATTGACATTTAATTATCTTGCCTACCCTTTGATACCGGAAAAAGCGTGATAGTTATTTTTATATATATACGAGTATACAGCCTAACTAGCAAGTGGATAGACAAAATAAATTTCCTCGAGCATTTTATTGTGCAAATACGATATTCTGATACATTTTAAAAACTTTGGCAGGGAACGAGTGTCTTAGCATCAGGTTGCCTCTGCCTACCCTGCTATATGCAGGATACAGCAAAAAGTTGATTTTGTTTTAAAAAAAAATTTTGAACAAAAGACTTGGACGGTGTCTAAAGAGGAGCAGGTTCAAATCCCGTTACGTTCAAATTTTTATACGTTTTCTTAATAAGTATTTTTATTTCCTTAGTGTGGAATAACACTTTAATAATGTTAAAAAACTTCGGTACATGCTATATGGGGTGAATGTTATTGAAAATGCTCCTCCTCTCACCTGTTGGCCTATCGATCTGGCGGTCACCTGAATACCTATCAATGTTTACTGTGTCATTTATTGATATAGTGTCTAATAATGTAATCTTATTTTTTTAGCTTCACACTGTATCCTGCACACAGCAGGGTATGGAACCTAGTGTTAAGACACTCTGTTCCCCATTTTCCGCCGATTTATGAGATTGCACTTTGCCTAGACACCAGAGCGAAAAAAAGTAATGAAAGTGGGAAGCGAGCCCACAACCTGTCGCATTTACCTCAAATTTAACGAACCTGAAAAAAAATGTTTCAAATGAAAATCATAATCAGTGATTTATTGAGTATGAATATTTCTAAAGGAAACAGGAATTTCTGTACAATCAATTTTCCTGTATTCAAAGTGGCCTTACTAACGCAAACCATACCGTATTGTTTTTAAGCACGATTTTACTATATACTTTAAATAGCTCATGCATACATATAATATGATTAATAACACCTACTGTACTTTTTTATATTTGTTACTGGCTATATTTAACATAATTTTGTTGAGTATTTTTTTAAAGAGAATCCAAAGAAATAGTATTAGAGTAATCTAATTTCTTAATTTTTCTTCTACTGCTTTTTATGGACTTCCTTTTTTATGGATTTTACGGTTTTTCTATAAAATAAATTTAGGATCCGCTGCTGCCAAACTCTATATAATATATTTATATATTAAGTTTTAATATTTTGAGAAGATTTTTATGTAGTAACAGACCAACAACTCCATCTAGCGACAAAATTCCATAAAAATGCAACAAGTGAAAGAAACAATCGCAAATTTAATTGTATAAACATAAAATATGTATCTTTTTATAATTAAAGAATAGAAAAGTAAATTCTGAACATAATAGATAGCTTAAGTCGGTTAACATATTCATTATAGAAGCTAAAAACCACTCAATACAATTCTTGTCGGTCTGTCTATCTGTTTGTTTGTTCTCCAATCGCGCAAAATCTATCCAACAGAAATGCATGAATTTTTGTATGGTAATAATGTAGGGTCTGAAAATATATCTTTTTTATGTTTCATCCCGGTTTTCATTAAATTTTCCATAAAAAAAATAAAAACCGAAAATGACAAATTACTCAAAATAACAATAACTACTGTATGGAAATGAACGAATTTTGGCACGGTAATGGCCAAAGCCTAAAGCAACTTATAGGGTAGTTTTCGTTATGGAGTATAAAGAAATTTTAGCACGAAAAATAACATAATTATAATTAAAAAATACCGACTTCTTTAATTTCAACTGGATCTCATTATCAGAACTTGACCAAACTTTCATTAAACTACCCTTGACGTGTACCCTTTTAAATAAAAAAGAACCATGAAAATCGGTTAGGTTGAAATTGAGTTTAAATATCGCCACGCAGGAAGTGCTAGCTAACGAATAAAAAAGAAACATCGGTTTACCGACTCAAGTTCTGAGGTAACAAACATAAAAAAAATACAGTGGAATCGATAACCTTTTTTTACAGAAGTTGATTACTCATAAATAATTTAAAATTACATAATTTTAATGATAATTATTAATTAATACATCTAAGTTGACTTTTACTACGTTTGATAAAACTACCTTTTTGTTTTTAGAACAATCTCTTTTGTTTTAATTGTATTAGGTTTTTATAGAGTAGTTAAAACTGTGATTTCATTTATAGTGGTAAATGACCAACCGTTAAACCTTACATATAAAGGTTTCCTCATGTAGTATAACTATTTTCAATGACTATCAACACTACAATGTCAATACTAACGAGATATTAAAAATCAGCTTCACGCTGTATCCCGCAAACAGCAGGGTAGG
>DWAO01002020.1:0-16983 GCA_018230605.1 Heliconius congener
GAAATGGAAATATAAATTTAAATAAATATTTCATCTCCTCGAGTGAGGATCGAACTCTCAACCAGTCGGTTTTACAGTCACACTTTATGCCACTGCGCCACGACCCGCCTGGTGGTCTCTTGTTTTTACTATTTTTACTTATATTCTTTATATTCAAGCCATGTTCATGCGGGTTAACACCTGCATAAACATATACTTTTGGCAGGTATGCAGAAGAAATCTAGTACTTATACACTCCTTATCACACTTCCGAGACATTACAAAATTTTCAAAACAATATGTTGAGTGGCGGAGCCCAACGCCACGCTTTATCAATTATCTGAGAGAGAGGAAATAAAAACAACTCATTCCCACGATGAGAACCGAACTCATAACCGTTACATTATTGACTACTAAACTGGCAAATATCGTGCTTAGCTTATATCAACTCTCCTACTCCATAGTGTCGATGGTAATTAATTATTCCCCTCAACGTGAACGTAGTGTAGAGACAAATGACTGTCGGAAAGGCAGGTCAGAACTGGATAATGTATCTGTTCAGCTCTCCATTAATTCATAGTGGTTACTCAGCAAGATCGATACTAATTCTGATAAACGAGTCCACGTAGACAAATATCACAATAACAACTAAAATAATTATTATAAAGGAACAATCTATTATTTACTGGTTTTAAGTACTTATTTATGTGATTTTGAGCAGTTCTGTATCAAAACTTTGGCCACCTCTTTATCTAAGATTTAATTTATATTCGAAAAAATTAAATAAACAATTACATCTTTTGAATTCTTTTCGAATTTAATTAAATTGAACATATTAATGTTGTAAACAAAAACGAAGTTATTATGTACGGATCCAAAATAAAGAAAAGCTTAAATATTTATATTATATTAGAACCAATTTTTTTGTCTATTCATTTATATTTTCATTCTACTCAATTTAAAAAGTAAATTATGCCTTTCGTTTTGCAATACAAAATGACAAGAACC
This sequence comes from Heliconius congener, assembly GCA_018230605.1. Lineage (NCBI taxonomy): Eukaryota > Metazoa > Arthropoda > Insecta > Lepidoptera > Nymphalidae > Heliconius > Heliconius congener. The sequence continues at coordinate 988 of DWAO01002020.1, forward strand.
TGATAAACAAAAAAAATGGCAACGATAATTTTTTTTTAGGCCAGTCGTGGTGCAGGGGCACAAAGTGTGCCTGTAAACCGACTGGTTGTGGGTTCGATTCCTATTCGAGGAAATGAGATATAAAATAAATAAATCAACTTCACACTGTATCCCGCACTCAGCAGAGTAGACAGAGAGAACCTAGTGGTAAGACACTCCGTTCCCCACTTTCTGCCGAATTCAAGAGGCATTGCATGTTGAGTGGCAGAACTGAACGCCGCGCTTTACCTCGACACCAGAGCGAAGAAATGGAAATATAAATTTAAGTAAATAAATGAAATGAAATATTTATTTACATTTATGTTTTTATTTCGCTCTGGCGTCGAGGCAAAAAGTGCGGCGTTGAGTTCCGCCACTCAACACGCAATATGTCCAAAATTCGGCTGAAAGTGGGTAAAGGAGTGTTTTAACATTAGATTCCCTCTGTCTTCCCTACCCTGCTGTGCGCGGGATACAGCGTGATTTTGTCCAAAATTATTAACAATTATTAGCAATTGAATAAAAAACCATAACATACATTTTCGTTAACAGGTTAGTATATTCACATGTCCCTGTTGAAGCAGATACGAGTATTTACGACGGCCCGCCCGTTACGTATAGGCAGATGCCACACATGTTCTGCCTTAATTCGAATAGATGATGTATAGGGTTGGCTCTATTGCTATTATAATATATAGCTTATATCAACAATGACTATGCTAATATAAGATATTCTTGTAGCCAAAAATAAATATTTTTTTTTAAGATAAGAATATTTATTTTGCTTTCATCCACTTTTTGTGTGAGTTTGGGTTCCACTATTCTCCACTTTATGTTAATAAGACAAATTAGAAGACTAAACAATTTCCTCTGTACCTCTGTCGTATAAAACGATATACGATCGGAACTTCATCAATTACGATTATAAATATTAATACTAGCGACCCAAATGTGGCTTCACCGGCTATAATTTAATATTGTAAAATATATATTTTTTATCATATAACCTACGAAATTATTCTGATATATAAGCTATATTATTGCAAAGTTTCATCTAAATCAGTTAAGTAGTTTTAGCTTGACAGTGGAACAAACATTCACAATTTAGAAATAGCATAGGATTACAATTTTGTTTTATATTTTTTGTTATTATTTTGTTTAATAAAATGCCAAAGAAACATAATTTATTAATTTGTAAAGAAAAATAAAGATATTAATTATCTTAAAACATTACACCTAACTTTTTTTTATATCTAAAGCATTTTTGTTGTTTACAAATTTTGAAATCTCAATTTGCAATGATATCTATTTATCTCGCAACCTTATACAGATTGCATCATAAAACAAAGACTCCTTTCTCTCAATTGTAAATTAATCATAATCATTTGATAAAATTATCAAGGTAGCTATTTAACTGTTATCAGATTAATAGCAATTAGAAATAAAGAACCATAGTGGCATTGACGTAGAGTAAAAGGTTTTAGATTAGAGCTGGTCACCGATTGTAACACAAGGCACGATGTTTTCTTTGGACTAGCGAAATATCCTATGTATTATATTATAATAATATATCCTATGTATTATGGCAAAATATATTATAGTATTTATTTATTCTGGACACTCATTCAGAATTGTATGTTACAAGTATATGTTTTATTTATTTAAGTTTCTCAAAAATTGCCTAAACAGGCAAATTTATCTATTTGACCCAAAAAATCTAAGAATCTTTTAAACATATTGCTTTACATATTCAAATTATAAGTGTGATGAAGTGAAATATTTATGATTTTTTTTATTTTTATCTTTTCGCTCTGGCGTCCAGTCAAAAGGCGGCGTTAAAACACCACTCAACACGCAATCCAAAACTCGACGCAAAATGGGGAACAGTGTCTTAGCACTAGGTTCCCAATGTCTACACGACTGTGGGAAATATATAACGTGAAGCTGATTTAATATATTTAATTTTAATTATTTTATATATCAAATTAAGTAAATGAATAAGACATAATTTTACTCTCTGTATCCAAAGACAGCAGAAGAAGCCAATCTAGTACCAAGACCAAGTGTCAGTATTGTAAAAAAATACAACATCTAACTTTCAACTAAAATAGTAACAGTGAATATATTAAGATGTACAGACAGACACTACTAGTGCTCTACTTTGGCCAGCCCTATTAAAATTCACATTATTACTAACAAGTACCTACAGAGCGCTCCATTGGCAATATTGATATAAATTGATTACGACTTGTCGCGACATATATTAATATACTTGGACGCGAATACCTTATCTTCATTCATTACACGTAATAGTACAGACTTCGAGTTCGTAATATCGTTTGATCTCTTGATTTATGAATTTTAACATAAATGCTCTTGATAGTTGAGTATAAGAGTAGACAGTTGTACTTCGTTTTAGATAAAGCGTATTGGATTGCATTTTGAATTACGCTGCAATGGTTGGGTGTGACGTTAGTTGTAAAACCTTAGAGCTATCAAATGTTTGTTATTTTCCTGGAATTATAACTTTCAAAACTTGTACATTATTAAAGTAAAACATCGTGTTGCTTAATAATTTTGACACAAACAAAAAATCAATTATGTCATCTTTCTATTAGACTGAGATCCTAGGGCTCCCAGACCGACGTTATTTTATCAAAGCTGAAATTTGGAGGATTAAGAGTCTGATATGTAGTTAAGACTGTATGCGTATTTGCTAAGTTGAAATTTGGGGGTCCTTTCTAAGATAGCGGAAATTTTAGGTACACGCTCGCACGCATCCACGTTAGAGTAGAAACGTTTGTATTTAAATCTTCTTAAGAATAATGTAAAAATATATATTTATTATTACCAGACCCTTTACGTGGCCCTTTACTCCTGAGACATATACCTTTATTTGGCGTTACCTCTGAATGGGCTCCACTTTCAAATTAGTACGCATACGTCGCATACGTCTTAACCATATATTAGACTAATAGTTCTTAAAAATTTCAGCTTTGCTAAAATTACGGAAACTCAATTATCTTGGACTGTACTGTGTGAGTGTGAATTTTATAATTAATTTAAATCATAATCTCATTTCTTGAACCTAATACCAGCTTGATCAAATTACTATTTTCCGTTATTTGTCGACTAATAAAGCAATAAAAACGAATAATGGATGACGGGTGAAGAAGAATGGGTAACAGGCGGTATAATATATGGTATATGACAGATGATAGAAGTGGGACGATGGGTGATGGGAGATAAATACCAGGTGATGGTAGATAGATGACCGGTGATGGAAGACGGAAGATGGAAAAGGATGCTTAGCACAAACTTCCTCGGGTGTCATTCATACAACGTGACATTTGCAAAGTGATTAGTGCTTAATCGGCAGATTCGGCATATTTGCTTATTATACGGACTTAATATAAAAGTTTTAGTATCTTGGTTTATATTATCGTAACTTAAATAATAAAGTATAACTTAAGACACTTTACATTAAGACACTTTCGTCCCCTACTTTTCAGAAGAAAGAATTAAGTAAAATCAGGCAATCAACATTGCATGTTAAGTGGCGTAACTCAACGCCGCGCTTTGCCTTGTTTTCAGGCGAGGAAATGTAATAATTAATTTATAAAGAAAAGAAAATAATATTTCATTTCGTGATAGTGGTATTTGTAGGTGACTACAAAATACATAGATTTTCTGGAGATCGTAATCGAAAGAGATAAATATGTTCAGATTGGAATTTTTAAATTCATAAATCTTTTGAATGGAATGGCCGATTTTGATAATTTAAGGAGTAAACTGGAATCATCGAAATAATCTTGAATATGAAATTATTTATTTGGATAAGAATTCCAATAAAAATATGGATAACATATCATATGTGATTATAGTCGGCACTTCTATCTAATATAAAACTGCACAAAAAATAGTTGTATCGCTATAGCTACAATAGTAAGATATATAGTAGCGCAATTTTTTTATAGATATGGATATATTTTTTAATTTGTTATATTTTTTTTGTTCCACCTTCAACATTTTCTGCAGCGCGTACGATGAATTATCTCTACTTTTTACACCTTTTGTTGAAATTTTAGTAGGTATCCCTAATTTTTTTAGAAATAAATAGATTCTACGTTACTCAGTAATAATATAGCATTTCTATGGTAATTTTTTTTCAATAGTTTCAGTAATTATTATGTTTATCCACTACAAACAATACATTCATACAAATCTTTCCTCTTTATATAATAGTATAGAAATATAGATACAGATATAGATAACAGATAAATCCTCAGTATATTAATATTTTAAATATCCATTCATACGTATATTTAACTATATAAATAAATATTGTATATAAAAGTTATCTTCTCACCGTCTTTTCAACCTCTGATTTCGTGTAAAAGACCCTTTTAAAATTTAAACTTATTTATGTGACCTTTGAAATTCAGCAATATAATCCATTTACTGTCTTTTGCAAATTTCCCCTGCGAAATCGCATGCCATAGAAAATTATCAAAGAGACTCTCGGGATTAGATTTTAAAAATATTTAATATTAAAGTACAGGCGTAAGAATTTTCATGTTTTTGTATCTTGTATAAACAGTGCTGATGTAGTTAGGTATATTATATTATAATAATTAAAATTTCTTATATTATATCTAGAGGTCCCCGCGCGGCTTCGCCCGCTTGAACTATACAAATGTTTATTTTATATTATTTAAGTGTATTTAGGGAAAATTATTCATTATTTTACTATGATTTTCTATACTGTAATAACTCTACTAATAATATTGAAAGACGACTTACTAAATTAGTAAGATATTTTAATAATAATACTAATTAATGAATAGTATTATACGTACAATACAAAATTAAAACTTTTTGTGAAATATAAAAAGTTATACTTAAGTAAAAATCCCACCGCTTCCACTAGATTCCTTCGTAGCACAGGAGTACAAGCTTGAGACTGTATATGCGACAGTTAATATTTTCGGTTCCGCTCTGGTCACAAGGTAAGACCTCGGCGCGGCGTTAAGTTTCACCACTCAATACGCGATGTCTTAATTGTAAAACGAACTAGATTCCCATGTTCCCTCTTCATACCCTGCTATGTGCGCTATATACCGTGAAACAAAAAAAAAATTTAAAAATCCCTATGAAATAAAAAAATATACTAATCAAATTATCTTACGTTCAATTTAATCGTTTACCCGCAAACATCAATACATGAAAAATACGAATGATATATCGATTACAATACAGACACGCAATTTTTCGCCCATTAGTCTTACAAAAGTAGTTACTATTATTGAGTGCAAGGTCAAATGTGAGCTGCTGCCCATCAATTGCACGTAAATAATGTCTTGGTATTCGCGGTACACAATAAAAGACGGTATGATTGATAGGTGGATTTCCTCTTGGTCACTGTTGCTATAAGAAAAAATATGGATATGAATACTAAAAACTAATTGAGACCAGTCGTGGCGCAGGAGCATAAGAGTGTGACTCCAAAATAATTGATAAACAGTTAATTATCTATGTTTATAGTATATCTTTTTTTAAAGTTTATTAATTTAATAAATAATTTAAAAAATATACGTAATGTCTTTTAATTAAGATGTATTACGTAAAAATACTGAGAAATCAAAATGTCTTAACACTAGATCTCAGGTCCTCTGACTAACTTTGATAAAGCTTGAAGCTAAAAAAAATACTATTGCCGTTATTAAGTTTACTATATCTATTCTATTTAAAATATTTAAATTTTCACAACACCCTGAACGAAGAGAATCACTTAACGTGGCAGGCACACTAGTAACGTACTCAACTATATTAACGGTGGACTAAAATTAAGGTCATAGGTACTTATTACTAATCGATAATGATAGTTAAGGAACAGAATGATAAATCATTCAATGACCTCGATTTGTATCAATCAAATCGGACCGCTCAAACTCCAATTTGACTTGTGTCAAACGATGATTGGTTGCAACACTAGCTACGCCTAATTGGCTGAATGAATTTCGCTCGTGTTCATGTGGTTTACTCAAGCGAATTATATGCAATGGATAAGGCCTAATACACATATATATTATAGAAGGTCTAAGAAGATAGTTTATTTTTTAGTTAAGGTACAGATTTTAATATAGTAAATTTAGTGATTTTTGGAATGTGGCTTGTGTGGCTAAAATTGGCTTTACTTTAATTTTGTAATAGCTTAGAAAATTTCTCCATAAATTAATTGTATGACATGTTTTTAATGTATTTTTTGTGGTAAACTGCATTTTTAATGCTATATACTAATGCATCTTATTTTAATGATCTATTATTCTTTTATCAGTAGCCCTAATAAAATTTAACGACCACAACTATTTGAGCATTCAACAATTGACATTTTCGGTTCATCGAATACCCAACTAATCAACCAAGACCAGCCGACCAGGCCATACCGTCAAAATTACCAAACACCCTGTCCCCAAATAGGAACGTTCCCATAAATTGTTCGCCGCGTCCATACATCTTCGTTGCTCGGGCCGTAGTTGAATAGGCAGTGTGATTGCAACCAACACTTTGCCTTTTGTTTCGAGCACGTCGCGCCGCTATCTATCACTGCTCAGCCCGCGGACCAATTTGTTAGTTTACAATTTATTCTTGTAGTTGGAATGCCGGCAAAAAGATTTTACTAACGTGAAACATGACTTTGTTATTCCCAATATGCAATAAATTTTAATAGACGCGCTATTGTTGAACTGGCTCATTTGCTTGGCTATTTTGCAACTATTAGTCAATGTATGAGGTCTGGATGATTAATTTAATTAAATCAGCTTCAAGCTGTATCCCTCACACAGCAGGGCAGAGGGAACCTAGTGCTAAGACACACCGTTCGCCACTTTCCGCCAAATTTTGGAGGAATTGCGTGCTAAGTGGCGGAACTCAACGCCGCGCTTTGCCTCGACGCCAAAGTGAAGAAATTAAAATATAAATGTAAATAAATATTTCATTTCCTCGAGTGGGGATCGAACCCACAACCAGTCGATTTTACAGTCACACTTTGTGTCTGTGCCACGACTAGCCTCAATTATTAATTTAATTAAAAATATATTAATTTAATTGACATTTTAAAATGAACGAATATGCTTAAAACATTTACTAAAGGAAACGTCTCAATAGGAACGGAGGTCTCAACTCTCTTAAATTTGCCAGGTTCTCTCTGCTTTGTATATGTGGAATACAGCCTGAAGTAAAAACAAACTTTTAATTAATATATCCAACAGAGATACTCTTTTAGGGTGAAATTATTTAGCATTTTGCATTTAATACTATATAAGATGTGGTATATACCATTTTAAAGTTAAAAAAAAACGAGACAAGACAAAAACAAAATAAACCTTGCTTCTATGGTGTTCTAAGTACCTATCATCATACCAATAAAACCAATAAGAACTTTATATAAAATTAATAATATTAAATTCATATAAACCGACGACGATTGAATTTGATATGTATAGAAATATTAAATATTTACAACCATTTCACTGACCACTAAACGAGCTCTCGGTCGTAAATATCCTATCCTATTTCGGGAATAGGTACATATTATAATAATAAATATAAAACTTTTTATTACTCAAGTGCACAGAGGAAGTTCGTTACACTAAAGGTTATGGTAAGATCGCTTGTCAGTTTTGATAGTTGATTTAGTAGTAGTTCTTGATTTATGATATGGAAGAATGAATTGTGAGGTTATGTTCGGCGTCCGTCACGTGGACAGCGTATAAAACTTGCTATAACTCACGCATTTGTTTCATATTATTGAGTATTGACAGGCACAAATTTCGACGATTTGTTGTAGATTTGTTGTTTGAATGAGACCGGAAATATATTGTTGTTGTGCATGTTGATATTATCGTAATTTGTAATGGAATCAGTAATTTTGTGAGTGGCGTTTTCGATTCCATTGTTACGCAGCGGCACAGTGTCTGATTGTGAACGCGACTATTGTGTGTTTGATTCTTATTAGGAGGAATCAATTATTTTCATTTCCTCGCTCTGTTAATAAGTCAAAGCGGTAAAACACTGCTTTCCACACTTTGATCCGAATTATCGTCTTCTCGAGACATTCCGCGTTGAGTGGCGAAGCTTAACCTTTGATTTGTTACCAGAACAAGGAAAAGTATATATTAAATATTTAATTCCCCGAATGGAATTAAATAAATCAAACTCACAATCGTCTCGTTTACCGTCACACACTTGTCCTCCTGCGCAACGATGGTCTTAAATATAATAGATCTTTCTAGTTTAGTACATTGTTTTTCAATTTGAATAAAGGTTTATTATTATTGATTTTCTATACGTTTTCAAGAGTTTTACGTTTTAACTAATAAAGCTATACACTAACGCCCCCATAGCGTAAACTACGAGGAATAAAAAATGTTATAAAAGTTTAAATAAAAATTTTCATAACTACTAATAATAAAAAAAATGATCTACGAAATATTTATACCACGCCGGGGTTGAATTTAAAATACGTCTAAAAGTTGAACAAAGTTTTGAACAAAATTAAATGTAAATTTAAAATAAATTTAACGTAAACAAATAATGATACGTTCGTTACACAATAATGATATGCATGTCATTTCCTCACATCGTCTGTAGAGTCTAATAATGCACTTCAGCTAACATCTATAACGATGACGAAATTTCCAAGTTACAGATAACTAAAATTAGGAATAAAAATATGTCAACCTTATTTATTTTAATATATAGCAAGCCCTTAGTTATCCATATTATTTGTTGGAAATATATTTGGAATAACATATAGACGGCGTTATTAAAATTATGTTTTATTTAGATAAAACTAAAATAATTTCAATCACGTAAGAATAACATATTCATTTTATCCAGCTTTATTGTTGTCATAGTAATCTTCAGACAATAGTATGCGACGCTAATGAGTAACGTGTACATACAGAACGGACCGGGCGTGTACTGCATCTAATTTATTACCAACTTTGTCGCTACTAAATGATTAAATCGTAGCTTCCTTTCGTGGGCGATCTAATTACCGACAAACCGAGAACAATAATATGTAATCTGAATATTTATGAGGCCACGTTACAATGTATCTCAGCGTTTGATATACTCAACTGCTTATCTTGGACGAAAATTGAGTGTGCCCAATGAATAATTTATTGTGGGCAACCGGCACTGACGTTCGCCATATTTTAATATAAATCTATCTACCATATTGTATGCAAAATGCCATTGAATGCAGTTCAAGGCGGGATCATTATTCCAATATACGGCCGCGATATTCATCACGCAACTCTTGGTTCCAGAATTTTAAACAAATCATCTTTTACTTCGCCGTTGCTCTGGAGGGATGTGAATGCACTCGATTCTGGTCGATTTTAATAACGTCGGCTTCCGAGTAAGCTGATGTTTTTGTTTTTTTTTGTCCTTTGCATTGTTGCGTTACTCGATATGTTATTTACTGTGGTTTAAAAAACAGCAGTCTGATAGCTAAATTGGTCTTTTTTTTTAGCTAAACATTAATTTTCTAAAGATGGAATCTAACCGAATAAAGTTAAATTGGAGTGTTTTTTTTAAATATATATACTATTACATTAACAATAAAAATAAAATATACTTAATATTAAGTTATGCTTATGAGCAATGAAAAAAAGAAACTGGATTTAATCTATGATTTAACAAGTCAACAGAGAAATATCTATTAAGTCTTTCATAATTTGATATTAATTAAACAAATAATAATGAAATGACTCATTACACTATTATAGTCCATATTTATTAAAATATTTAAAATATGTACTACTGACTCACACTACCTTAATTAGTTTAAAGAAACAATAATGAGAAAAAAAATCAAAGCCTAATTAATTGTTGCACATTAGATATTGCGTACTTTTTACATTCATTAAAATCTTATAGTTCAGTATAACAATAGTTATTTCCACATCGGAGGCATTCGTGGCGCAGTGACTGTAAACACGGCAGATTGCGGGTTCGATTTCCACTCCAGGAATTAATTTTTATTTATTATTATTTTCATTTCTGCGCTCTGGTGCTAAATCAAAGCGTAGCATTGAGTTTCGCCACTCAACACGCGATGGCTCCAGAATTCGGCGGGAAGAGGGATATTGCGTGAAACTGGAAAAACAACATATTGCGTGCTCGTACATTAACTAAAATCCTATAGATCAGTATAACAATAGTTATCTGTCACATATGATTAAAAGAGGTCATAGTCATCAAGCACAATCCACTAGGCAATTAAAATATGAATGAGAGCTGCCTACAACGTATGTAGGTAGGTTCCTTATCTTTTACACTGTATTTAAATATTTTATGTAGTATATTTGTAAAATATAACATAATTTGTACAATATAAAAGCTAATTTATATATGCTTATTCTCTTTTAAAATAACAGAAACCTTTAAAACTACATAAAAGTCTTCAAATCTGTACTTACGAGTATATGCACAGAGTTAAAAAATAATCAAATGTAGGTAACAATATTTTAATTATAATACTTATTTTAATTTTAAATGAAAATAATAAATGATTTAAAAAAAAAAAAAAAAGAACGTTTACTCGTTCCATTAAAATAATATTTTTCAAATCGATTTCGAAGTGACAAAAAAATCGAAAGAAACATAGAAAATATGCGTAGCTAACGAATATAGACCCTCGTCTTTTTTTGAAAAAGAAGCTTAAAATGAAACACACGTAACCTATTTCTGTTTTAAATCATAATTATTTTCAAAACAACATTTCCAAGTTGTTTTATTAAGATTCGTGATACCAAAATTAGCGATCATTAGTATAATGGGTGCTCTAGAAAGAGCCATTGCAATAAATTTCTTAATTGCCTGTCGTCGTATAGTTGGGATTCTTAGACGCTGATGTAAAAGTGATCTCGTTTGTAACTATTGTTTACATAACATGTTCTGAATATGTAATTATTTATGTAGTTTTATTGTGCAAGGTTAAAAATATTTTCCTTTTATACTTATATTTGTTTTTTATTTTTTCTTTAAATGATATTGTTGATATTTAGTATATTAAAATAAATTTTAGTATATTAAATAAAATTTTACATCTTACATTTTTAATAATAATAAAAACTTTTAGAAGTTATTAAGGAAAGTATTTTAAGCGATATAATCTGTAATATATAAAAAATTTTGTTACCACATAAAATAAAAACCTCTACACTATAATACCCTCTGAAGGAAAATTGCTGAATTAACTGTAGCTATCGTCCAAGGGTTCCATGCAAGTCGTAGAGAAGTAAGGGAATATTTCTGAAAATGATACCATTTAATGATAACATATTGCAATTTTCCAATATTGTCAGGAATCAGATTTTCAAGTATATTTAACTTGCGAACAAGTTTCATTCAAAATAGACTAAGGACACAGAAATTAGACATACGTAAAACTTTTTTCTATAATTTCCTTATGAATGTAACAAGAAATTATGTATGGAAACGCAAGAAATATTCCCATTTTATTATTAATATACGAGTATGTATATCCATCCGCGTCTCGTAAACAACTTAATAGAAACACTTAACAGGTAATAGGCTTGGGAAGACAAACAACATATAAGCTATATTGAATCGCCGAGAATAATATCTTTGTCCAATGAAAGAAAACTATAATATTGTTTTGCCATAACACTATATTTACATATATACATATATAAGTAAGTGGTGAAATGCAATAGTTTTGACACAGCACAATGACAGCGTTATAATATAAAAAAACAATATAAAAACCAATAGTTTCAAATAAATGACGCTTTGATGTTAAAATAAAATAAAAAAAAAGACAGGCCTATATTTATTTTAGAAAATATTATTTAAAGCTTTTTAACTGTTCATAGTAAAATTAAATAATTCTTTCACTGTCTGTTTAACTTGACAATTGTTGAGAGTTCAATCTTTACTTGTGGTAATGAATATGCTTAAATTATAGGCCCGATTTGCTGAGATAAACCACTTTTCGTATTAACACTAAAAGTCAAATCTATAAAAAAATGCAAAACATCCTTTTTTTAGTGATGTATACTTAAATTTTATGTTATAAAAATTAAGAACATATATTACTTAACCCCTTTAACAAAAATTACCGATGAATCCATTACCAGTACTTAAATATGTAATGATGTATTTGTATCTAAAAATGAAACCAGCGTAACTCAATTAATCCACCCTACAATTTTATAAAAAAAATGTTTATAGTTAGTATGTAGAATTGATCAAAAACTCGGTCAGTTTATATATAAACTGTCGTCGAGTTATCGGACAGTTTTTAGAATCAAAAAGGGAATATATGGACTAAAAATCCGTGTTAGTGTTGCAATCGATCAAACAAAGCTAGCTAGCAAGCTAACATTTCGGAATGGCTCTTTTATTTATTATTGATTTCCAACTACTTTTATTGGTTTTGCTGCGCTCAAATATTTGTAGAGATTTGTGACAGCTGTGAAAGTATGATTCCGTTTGATTGAATTCCATTTCTATTATTTTATGACGGATTTAAACTACTTCGTTTGTGCCTTTTTTCGATATAATACCTAGAGGTCATCGTGGTGCAGCGGGAAAGCGCTAAACGTGATAGTTGTGGGTGTGATGTGTGATCCTTGATTGGGTGAATCAACTAATTTGACGTCCTCGTCCTAGTAGACAAAGTATGGCGTAGATCTTCACCACTTGGGCCGGCAGGCGGAGAATAAAAATGTATATAATATATTGATTGCGTTATGTGTATTTGTGGTTTCAAATTAATAAATATTAAAGTAGCTCTGGATGTAATTTCAATTAAATTTATAACACAAAGCAATTGTGGTACTGATCTTCATTAGCCCGCAAAAATATTATAAATATTTAACGAATCATTTTTCCATCGAAATCGTTAAGTTTCACACATAATTAAATCCTACTTCGGCTCAGTTTTTTTTTGCTTCATGATATATCTTGCATATAGCATGGAAGGCAGGGTGGAGTCTAGCGTTGAGACTCCCCATTTTCCGCTAAACTCTAGAAAAATTGCCGCGCTTTGCCTCCTATTAAATGTTTCATATTCGCGAGTGGAAATCGAATCCACAACTGTCGCGATAACAGTCACATCCTTGTATCTACGTTACAGTTACATACGTAACAGTTATAAAAATCATAATATGGCTAGTCTATTTTGTTCTCATTATAATAAAAAGGTATATTTTATTTTTCACTAATTGATTATATGAGGACAGCCAATTAAATATATCGCTGGTTGATCAAACAACAAAAAGCTCACTCAATCAAGAGCAAAGTGAGGTGCTACTATCAATCATGACGAGACCTTGTTACTTGGAAGGGAGCCAAAATACTAATAAAGTTTGTGTCGTAAAATTGTTGATAGAAACACTTCTATTAAGTTGTTCACTGCTAGTAAATTTTAAAATATTTTCGTAATAAACTAAACTTGAGTTGTATAGTAAAATATTCTTTTTTTTGTATGCTTGAGACTGATTATGTCAATGATGATTGAATGAAATTGAAAAGAAACCTGAAAGCATTCGTAAATTGAGATGATACGTGATGTGTATAGACAAAACGAATACGTAATTTACTTTATACAGAACACAAAGTGTGACTTTAAACGCGATTGTTTGTGGGTTCGATGCCCAATCGAGAAAATTAAATATTTATTTTAATTTATATTTAAATTTTCCGCTCTGCTGTTTAGGCAAAACGAGGCGTTGAGTGCCGCCATTCTACTTGCTTCTATCTCTAGAACTCGACAAAAAGTGGAGAACGGAGTGTCTTAACACTAGGTTCCACCTGTCTACCCTACTGTGTGCGAGATACAGCGTGAAGCTGATTTATGCGCAATAATAGTAACTTCCAAACAATAATATTTATATTACAGAATACTTTAAGCAGAATATATCTTGCCAGAGGCTCAAACTTATAAATTTCATGTTAAATGATCGACCATTCCAACCAGTCTTGTTTAGACGTAGTCCACTTTATTCTATGATAAATAACATATATTGCCACGCAGTATGCAATATCCCGACGCGACGTCGATGGAAGACAACGACAATATTGTCTCTTTTTAGACCCTTAGGGAAATATCGCGTTTGTTTTAAAAAATATGAATTGTATACTTGTTTACTTGTTAACTGAGTTCGTATGTACCTAGTTAAGGGGTTTATTATGTATAATGTTGTTACCCGGAAGTATCTGGAAGTTATTGTAGCCCAATTCTAAAACGAGTTTTCCAGGTTCTCTCTGCCTACCCTGATATGTGCGGGAGAGCGGAAAAATTAAAATAATCATCATCACGTCAATAATCGCGTTTGTATTCAGACTCGGTCTTACTAAGTCACGAAGGCCATGTTTGCAGATATCGATGATAATATGTGTTTCTTTAAATTTAATATTATTCGTTTAAGTAATATATATTTAAATACTAAAGAATGTTACTTAAAACGAAATATCTCTTCGAATTTGTGGCATGTTAAAAATACAAAGTACGATATACAACTTTATTTGAATACCAATGCTAGGATTGCAGAATTTTCTGCCCGTCGCTTTGCTATTATGAACAAATTCAACATGTCAGTTGAATGTGTGTATTTTATTACAAAATGTTCAAAAATCTCTATGCAAAATAAAACCTAGAAATCATAATATTTAGTGGACCAACTACTTGGACTAAATTTCAGAGAACGTGATTTTAGAGTTGAAAATCAGAAACACCGGTTGTTTATATTTTAACTTATTATATACTACAAAACGCGGAATTGAGTTACGCCACTCAGAACGTAATGTCTTAAACTCGGACGTAGAAAATAGAAAACAGATTGTCTTGGCATTAGTTACACTCGGCTTATCGCTATTTGCGATAAAATAAAATACTGAATAAAATATATATAAAATATACTAAATACTAAAAATACATAAATCCACAGCAATAAAAACCATAATTTTCCAAGTTCTTATTATTCAAATGCAATTGCAACAGCACATAGCAGTAGCACAATCTATTTAAATGAATCGGTAGAAATTACAAAACAAACTGGGTTACATCCTTAATGGTAGACGGAAAAATACTTTCAATGTTTAATCTGATGTCATCTCGGACTGCAATCCCGGCATTGTTTAGACAGCGCTCAGTACCGGCGACTGGTACTGGGGACTTATTTTATTCACGGATCTCTGAATGACTGAACGGTATATTTACTTTTGAAACAGCAAGATCTTGTTAAATAAATATGTAACAGATTATTTTATAATATTATCTAATACAATTTTATTGTGTGTTAATATTGTTTTTTTTTCTGTGCGCTTTTCATAAAGTGTCGTTGAGTTCCTTCCGACAATTTGTTCTGACAGTAGGTCCTCACTGCCTCCCTGACTTTACACATGACATCGCAAATAAACATTTAAAAATAAATACTTTACACCGTAGCACTAACTTCAAATTGCATTGAATATACAAGAATATTTTTTCTCTATATTCTAGATTTGAAATAGTGTTATTATTAGTTCGGTTATTACTCAGTGTAGACAATGATTACTGCTTTAAGCATACATTATAAGTCAAAATTAACTCTTCTTCACATCGCACTTGCAACAGATACAAGTTAAAAGCCTACAAAACCTTTTTTACTTATATAGCTAGATTATTAAATATCAAAGTATAAATATAAAACTCCAAATATTAATAATATATTGAGGCAAGTCGTGGCGCACGACTTCTCAATATCAATGACGAAGTGTGACTGTAAAACCGACTGGTTGTGGGTTCGATCTATAATTATATGATACTTAAATTAATATTTTCATTTCATCGCTCTGGTGTCGAGACAAAGCGCGACTTTGGGTTCTGCCACTTACTTACACTTACACACAATGCCTCCAGAATTCGGCAGAAAGTGTGAAACGGAGTGTCTTAACACT
>DWAO01002021.1:0-16980 GCA_018230605.1 Heliconius congener
CGAAAGAGGTATGTAGAGACCGTAGCGTTTGGCGCTCCGTTCTCTCAGACTACCCCGCTAGGGATAAAGCGTGAAGTTAAGTTAAGTTAAGTTATTTTTTTACAAGATTTATATTTTCCTATAATAGTCATCACTTTCCAATCTTCTTTAAGGTATATGCTATCATCGTAGCAAACTTCTGTAGGACGTGGAATTTCTGCCTGCTTGTCATCTTTCAATCTTCGTACTTTAAGTCTCGATTCAATATGCAAATTACGGAGGTAAGTTTCACTTATTTGTACCTACAACAAAAAATTTTAATGCCAATTTTAATATTATATAAAAAAATCTTAGCATAATATATATTTTTTTGAACAAAACATTGTAATATTAGATATATTTGTTTCATTTAGTAATTCTTATACTCTGGAAAAATAATTTAATCTCTTTGATAGTCTGGATTTGTTGGAGCAATACCACATTTGATCATGACATCGCTGGTACCAATTGGGGGAATGATGGCTGATTATTTAAGAAAAAATAACATAATGACTACAACAAATGTGCGGAAACTATTCAATTGTGGTGGTTTTGGCTTAGAGGCGTTCTTCTTCGTGCTCATTGCATATGCAGATAACAAGGTACGTATTAAAAGTCTTCAATTCAAGTTCCCAGATAATTTGGGATTCTTTGTGTAATTTCAACAAATTTTAATAATCTAAATTTATATGCGACTTACATATTAATTATATTTTTGAATATTAACACAATACGATTGAACTTTTTTACAATAAATTTTGGTCTGTCCTAAAAATGTATAACTTGTTCACATTTGTAATTCAGATCACTCGTTTCTAAGTCAGTCAGTTTAGTAATACCGAACATGTTATTTTTTTTAGTACTTAGCCACTATAGAAATGACATTAGGTGTGGCATGCAGTGGTTTCGCTATTTCTGGATATAACGTTAACCACTTGGATATTGCGCCTCGATATGCTTCTATTCTGATGGGATTATCCAACGGTATTGGCACTATTGCTGGTTTCATCGTACCAATCGTTATTGATCATATGACCCAAGAAAAGGTAAATAGATATTTTAAATATCCTGTATTAATGAGTATCCGTAATCATTTTCTTATTTTTACTTTATTGATATATATTTCAATTATTAAGAAAGATGTGTGGTTTGCAAGAATGTAGAAAAGAATTCAATATATGTACTATTTATATTGAATTGAATAAAAGCCATACAAAAACTCATTAAAAACTAGCCATTTACGAGGGTGGAACAATGGATGGCTTATTATATTCAATATCGTTTGAATTCTTTGAAACGTATTCGTGCGTTCTTATCAACTTTGAAGTGACGCTCCCTCGCGAAGCCCTAGGTATTCTTGGGCGAAACAAAAAGGACAGTGGGTCGTGGTTAATTTTAAAAAGGAAATCGAGCTCAGTCAGTACCGTGGTGTGAATTTGAAATGAGCAGAGTCGGGGTGCGCGATGATGCGTCACGCAGTTACATTACGCGCCGAGCACTTTATTATCGCTTCTTCATGCTACGCTGGAGCTGTTGTTGTGGATGAAGATGTATTATATACTTATACCCCATAAATAGATTGCATTGTGATATGAACGGTTCTTTAAATATAATATTATAATATATTTATGCAAAGTCTAATGTATTATTTAATATTAGAAAGTTATTTGCAATTCCGGATGAAGTCACTTATGTTATGAGTTCAAATACCGCTTGGGGAAGGGTTATTTATACAGCTGATTTGTTAAAACAAATTGTCTTCACTACCTGTAAGCGTAGGAAGTAAATTGAAGGAGAGTGAAGGAGAGTGAGATATTATCTCTGTTTTTAAAGAGTATAGAATTCGAAGTGTACGAGTACGAGAAAATATATTTTTTATAAAAAATTTAGAAGAAATTTTTGCCTTTGATTTCTAATACTAAAAGCTACAGTACAACATTAAAATATTCTATTTTTATTAGGATAAATTAGAAAAAGCTATAACGGAGTGGCGTGCTGTGTTCCTTATGGGTGCCACGGTACATTTTATTGGCATCACTATCTACGGTATATTCGCTTCTGGTGAATTACAACCTTGGGCAGAGCCTACTCCACCGTATGAAACTCCTATGAAGCCTTTAGACCAAGAAACAACGTTTGTAAGTAAACAGTTTATTATATTTAAAAATATATTTAAAAAAATGAACTTAGCGGGACTCGAACTCGAACCGTCCAAGCACTCCGACCACTCAGCGTAATATTCTGATCAAACTACGTCCAAAGCTTCAATCACTTTTTACACTTAAAATATTTTTATATATTCTATAGTATATAAAAAAAAAAAATGTAATTATTCAATTATTAATCTTAAAAATATTTTACCCACCAAAATACAGGTAAGTACTGTATTCTTTTCATTTTTGTTTTATTTTAGTCGGAGAAGCCAAATGAGCCTTTAAAAGGCACTGACCCACCAGGCTATGGAAGTATTGCACCACCACGTCCTCCACCAGTTCAGCAGCATGTTCCGAATAATCCTTTCGTATCCGGAGCTTTGTATCAGGTTGAGCCCATACAGCCTCCTGCCCAGCCTTACGAGGACCTCACCGACGATGGCACTTACTAAAGATCAGGTGTCTTTCTTATATTATCGGTTTTATAACTCTTAAATATTAAGTGCAATATATCAGGCTACAATTTGAAAATCGAACAGCCTTATCAGGATTTCACCGATAATGTTTCTTTAATTATTTATATTGTAAAAGTTTAAATGTTTCAATTATGGATTTATTATGTTGAATGTGGTGCATATTTGTGTTACTGTTTTTTAATAAAAAGAAAATGTTACTTGTTATTTATTTTAATAATTTTAATAAATATTTATTAGGTACTAATTATAGTAACTTTTAATTTCTTGATATCTACATATTTAGACTGTTGTGATAAAATTATTTCATTAATATTTCATTTAGTTTTTTGTTTTAATAAACATATTTATTTGCTTTTCGGTGAAGTCACTTTATAGTTAGAAAATATATAATTGTTCTAGAATTAGCTCGTAACGTCAAATACATAGCTCTACATACGTATTCCTACTAAATTGTTTTCTCGTACAAATTTTATTAACACGTTAGCTATTTACACAAGCGATGGTTTTTATTATGCTTTTTAACTGATAATATTTTCTCGTTGTTTCATTTGCTCCGTATATTGTACAGATGTATATAACTTACATTGGCATATCAATTAAATAGGTATTGATGAATATTATTTAAAGATCATTTTTTCATATGCACATGTAGCCGTTTTTTTAAATAATTATAATTGAAGTCGTTACTATATCGTCTTAAAAAAAAAACAATTTCACAATGTTGCCATGCTTGTATATGTTAAAATGGCTCTCTAAACAGTATTCTCATAACGCTGTCATAAAAACTTGTTACTGTCTCTTGTTGTTGTAAATGTTTATAATACATATATTTACAATATTATTTAAATAACTTAGAATTGTATGTTAAATTTAAATAAAAATATAAAAATAAAACGTATGTATATGATAGGCGTAGGAATTGTTTAAAAACATAAAGGGAAGTATTTTATTCATTTATGTAATTTAGATAATAATTAATTATGTATTCAATCTAAATTCGGGAAAATTTTGTTGTATGATTTTTTTTATTTTTGCTCTCATACTACTTAAAAGACATTGAATCCTTTGCAAAAAAAATAAAGGTCTTATTATCTATATCGATAACGTTTTTTAATAACGAAAAGATATCTTGAAGACATGTCAAAAACACATTTTTGTTGTGCGCTTATAAAAAACATACTAATAAATGTATTGACGTTTAAGTTATATTTATTTATTACCTGTTTTAAATTACTTTTAACGTTTATTCAATTTTATTAATCGTACTTTCACACGTTTTAAGCAATAATTCTTTTTAAAAAAATAAATTGAATGTTATTCATTAGGGTTGACAATAGAGTTGACAATAAAACTTACATAATTATATTGGGAATATGTGGTTGACAATAAAATGAGACCAATTATTTTCCAATCTTAAATCACTTCTTATTATCAACACAATTAGATTACATATATTTTATAGAAAAATTAAGTAAAAATGCTCAATTTCAAGTTATAAGAGTCACATAGAGTTCATTGTATTGAAACAACGAAATGATCACCAAAAAATAATAAAGATAGAAAATGGATTTCATTGAACTTTAATTAAAACATTTTTAATAGTTGCAAACAAAATGTAAATAGTAGTAGTACTTATTATGTAATTTAATCATAATATCCTGTCTTATACAAAAATTTAAAGCTTTGCTTGAATTACGAAGTTATTTGGACATAGGTGAGAATTATCAAGATTATACTATGGTTACGTTATTTTGTTTATATTTGGTTGGTTCTCGAAGGTATTCCAAATTGAAATTCGCCACTTATTTTTAACTGACTCCTGTAAAAGAAGGAGGTTATCAGTTTACCTGTTTTTTTGTCGTACTATCGCAGTCGTTTTCATAATCATTTATATAATAATAATAAATAATTTCGTTTACATTACTAAAGTCGTTAGATTATTAGATTTAATAATAATGTAATGAGTAAAATATTATTTTAACGAATCTCTACGCCGTCAATTCTGTGTTGTAAAGATAATTGAATTAAATTTCATAAAGAAATATTACTTGAATATATAAGAGATTTACTATATATCATTGAAAAAAAAAACATCATTTGATTATTTTTAACATTTTTAAAGTGTTATTCCACACTTAGGAAAGAAAAATACTTATTTAGAAAACGTATAAAAAATATTAAAAATTATTTCGCGCCACGTTGAATTTTAATAACTTTTCTAAATAAGTAGCATTTGATTAGTTCTCATTTTCATAACATACAAATGTATTTTTAATATTTCTTAGGTTAAAATTTAAGAGCACATTTGCAGTAGAAAGCTATGTTTAATTTAATACAACGATAACTATTAGATAGATACTGTTGGGAGAAGCATAGTGAATAATCCCTAAGGAATATAAAAAAAATTTGGTCCTTTTTTTTATTTCAGTATATATCCACAATATTTTTTTATATGAATATCTATATATAATTTGAAGAATGAGAATATAGTTTTCAAAAAGTAAACTTAACTTAAATTTACTTAACATCATATGGCATAACTTTTTTTTTATTATCTGTTAAGGCCTATTCTGAAAGGAAGGTATTTTTTTTTGGAAAAAACAAATCATCGTATTCTTATTGCAATTTTTTTTTTTAAATCGATAATTTTCACGATGTCCAAAATATGGCGGAAAGGGTAATGATTCCCCACACACTTGTTGCAAATGCACTATGGCTCATGTATTTAAAAATATTCTTATAACCCATATTATTAAAATCCATATACGATTTTTAATAAAAATAAAAAAAAATGCAAAAAAGTAAAAAAATTAAATTAACAAAAAAATATATATATGTATGTAAGACAAAATGTGTTAAACACAAAATACTTTAGATTTAGAAGAAATAAAATATTTTCATCGTTATTGATAATTAACTTTTAGATTCGTGTATAATTTGAAAAAAAAAACTTAAAAAAATGTTAATTTGTCCACTATTTTTAATTAACTAATTTTTTTACATTTTATTTCATTAATTTATATATACATTTGCAGTCTTCTAAATTAAGTAATATTTATATAATAGACATACAAAGTATCGATAAGACAATAATAGCTAGGATTAATACGGGGTGATCTCACTCTATAAGGCTGTGCCGACAATAAAGCTTTTACGAAGCGACCGTAGTGTATAAAAATTAGTAATAAATTTAATATAAATTTTATATTATATACTATATTTTTTTGTTACTAAATTGTGTAGTACACCATACAGAGTTGTTTTTATTTTAATTTAAAACGAATAATATCTGTACAATTTCGTTATAATACAAAATATTAATCGTTAGTTAGGGCCGACAATAAATGACAATAAAAAATGTAGTGTGTAAATACGTAGAATCTATATTAAGTCATAGTATAAAATTCTCTGTTTCAAATTCTACTAGTGGTTTTATAAAATCAAATCTTATTTTTCTTTTATTTACATAATTAAAAATGGTTATTTTGTATTTTTTTTTACATTTATTCTTCTTTATCTAACTTTATTATTACATTATATATGAAAAAATCTAGTCATATCATTTTATTATACGAATATGTTATACTTTATTTTATAATTCGTTATTTTAAAAAAAGAACTTATTTCTAAAAAAAATAAAATATTTTTTTTTATATTTGCGAATAGTGTGACATATAATACCTACCTATATTAGTAATACCAAATATTAGATATTTATTTATTAGTATTAAGCTAACATATTTCGTATAATAATTATGAATAAGGTAAGTATTCTTTCAAGAAAGCACTGACTGGTCAATTATGGATTAGACTCATGTATAGGGATTTGGTTTGAAAAGTCCTGAAACTGCAACGCTGTACATATATTGTTGCTTCGTTTTTTATTATCATTTAAAGTTATAATTTATTATCATTGACTTTGAATTTTTGAATTGATGTGATTAGAATTTTTTTGAATTTTTTACATTTAAATTGTTAAAAAAATATATTGAATCATTAATAATTTAAAAGTATAATTTTTTAAGTGAACTTGATATCACTCATGTTTTTTCATTTTTGTTCTTCATATATCGAATCGTTTTAGTATAGTATCATTTATTTATATTTATCATATTTAATGCAATTACTACATATAACCATTCTATTTACATTTAGAGCTCTGCATTTTATAGCAGTTTTCTTTGTTCTGAACCTTCATTTCATAAGAAATGAAGATTCATATTTAATTCGTTATTATGATAATATGAAATAAAATTTGATAATATTCGTAAGTAAAACTCTATATTAGGTTTAATAAAATAGTTTTTTTAAGCATTGCGGGATTTCAAGCAATGTTCAGTTTCAAGCGGGCCTATGATAATTTTATTAAGATGAAGTACCAAACGGTAATATAAAATAAGTTAAATTATAGTAATTTTGTATAATAAATAACAGCATTTTTGTTCATACTTATTGTTTATGCATCCTTAAAATACAACTATTTAAAATGTATATAAATATGTAAAAACAATAAATATTTAGATAATTGTCTAATTAGACTATCAAAGAATTTTTATGTAAAAAAATACTTAAAATACATTTTAGTCCAAGCAAATTCCTATTAATGAAAACGATTCCCAGTAATGAAATTTATATTTATTTATTTTTTTAGTCGATTTCTACGATTTCAAATAGTATCATCATATTCAAATATAATAAACAATATTTGGATAGAGGATTCAATGTCTGTTTTCCTTTTTTAAAAACTTATTACTTTGAATATTTTACTAGATTTATAAAAAACATATAATCGAATTACTATAAGTGATCTTTTAAATAAAATGATTAATTATTATATCACCAATATTATATTTGATTTTAATAAATTGTTATTATACTTTTAATGCAATATAAATAAAATAATAAATGAATAGAATATCTTCCCTTTAGTATGTATATTGAGAGAATAAAAATTCTGTTTGTTTAATTGTTGCTGTTGATGTGTGATAGGACTTGATGTGTCATTTCATAGTACCTACATAAATACCATTCAGTATGTACAGGCTACAGGTAAGAAGATGAGATATTATATTCTACTGTATTTCTTTTTGTTTCTTTTTGTATTTTTTAAAATATTGTAATAACGGAATGTATTTTAAAAATATTTAATAATTATTTTAATAATCCTCATCTTATTACGTGTAATATCTACCTACATTCATTGTTTACTGAACTTTATGTATTTATGAAATTAATTCGTGAATTAAATAAAGTAAAATAAAAATAAATAAAAAAAATATTTCTTTATTCACTTTACACCCAACCACGAACACAATGTACAGACTCTATTAAATAAAAAATAAATTACAAATATTAAAAATGGCAATTTGAGAGTAAAATTACCAAATGTACAAATTTTAAATATTCTTAGGCATCTATTACAATCTAATAAAATTACATCTCAGTTTTGCTTATATTAGTATGTAAAGTTAATGGTAACTAATATAATATTCCATAAACCAAGTACCTGTTTAAATTAAAATTTATCGCATAATAATGCCTTTGTAAGCACCTATTTACTAATCATACATTTTTTTCTTTTAAAAAGAATAAAAATATTGCAATAAATACAACCGAAATATAGTGCTTAGCTTTTTTCCATTCAATGACAACTATTTGAATTTCTAAAAATGTTTAAACTATATATTTTTACATACCCTCTACCAGGTAACTTAAAATATGAGGTAGGAACTAAGCATTAAGTTTAAAAATAGTTCACAAAAGTATAAATTTCGCATTTAATTAAATCTCATCTTTTTATCAACTATACGATGTAATAGATCTTAATCTTCGAGATTTTCCCGGAAAGCCCCTGGCGTACGGAGGATTTGCATTGGTCGTCACATAGTATACGCCTCGTGCTCTTAAAAAATATATATTAAATACATTTAACTTAGGTCATCGCATCATGGCGCAATTGTTTTTCCTATATCTCTTCGCAGTTTAATGTAATCGGGAAAATTGTAAGTATGATGTGAGGGATTAAGGAATTATTTTCATTTATTTCCTGTGGTATGGCGTTGAGTTCTTTTCAAATAAATCAGCTTCAAGCTGTATCTCGTACACAGCAGCGCAGGAAGAGGGAACTTAGTGTTAAGATACTTCCTTTCCCACTTACCGCTGAATTTTGAGACATTGTGTGTTGAGTGGCGGAGCTCAATGCCGCGCTTTGCCTTGACACCAGAGCGAAGAAATGGAAATATTTATTAAATAAATATTTAATTTCCTGGAGTGGGGATCGAACCCGCAACTACTTTTACAGTCACACTTTTTGCCCCTGCGCCACGACTGACCTCACTGAGAGTTTTCCACTCAATTCGCAGTTCTAAAATTCGAGAGTAAAATAGAGCACGGAGACTCATGACACTTGGCACATCGCAAATCGTTAACATATATGAACTATTTTTGTACTTTTGCCTTCATCACAGAGCTAATCTATAGAGTTTACGTTTTGGGATATTGGAACACACCATCGTCGCATTATGTAGAATCTAATATATTGAAGAGGCCAGTCGTGGCGCAGGGGCAAAAAGTGTGACTGTAAAAGTAGTTGCGGGTTCGATCCCCACTCCAGGAAATTAAATATTTATTTAATAAATATTTCCATTTCTTCGCTCTGGTGTCAAGGCAAAGCGCGGCATTGAGCTCCGCCACTCAACATGACTATGACTGTAAAATCGGCTAGTCGTGGGTTTGATCTCCATTCGAGAAAATTAAATATTTATTTAAATTTATATTTTCATTTCTTCGATCTGGTTTCGAGGCAAAGCGCGGCGATGAGTTCCGCCGCTCAACACACAATGCCTCCAGAACTCGGCGAAAAGTGGGGATTGGAGTATCTTAACACTAGGTTCCCTTTACTTACCCTGCTGAGTGTGGGATACAGCGTGAAATTGATTTTTATGTATCATATTGAAGTATTTAAACTTATGATTTTAGTTAATTTACTTACTTGTGTGTTACATGTTCACCCATAAGGACGTATTCAGTGTCCTTTGGTTCGCACCAACCGATTAAGTAAGAGAATAAATTTGGACACGGACCAGCCCAGAAACCAACTTTACTGTTAATGGACTCTATAAAGTATGGTGTGACTTTCGTGTGGTCACAGGATAGAGTCTCTGAAATGTAACATTTATTTTTACTTTTTTTATAACATATATTTATTTATTAATATATTATATCAAAATATATATTAAAATTATGTAATTAGAAATATAAGAAATTATTTAAAAAACTGTTAAAGTATTGAAAAAATTACGCCTGTTAAGATATCAGCGCCACCTTTGGGATACAAAGCATATTAGAATACGAGCGACATCTAGTGTAGTTTGTCATTATTACTTCGAGCAGCCGCACACAAATGATTGAAATTGTAGATTAATAGATGTCGCTTATACCAAAACTTGAGTAAGATATTTATAAATCCAAGAAGCTATAGAACCAGGAAGGAAACGTACGGAAAATGGTGTCATGGGCACATCCAGGCTGGCTTGAACCACCATTGACGTAGAAGTCCGCGTGCCCATTAGGCCCCCATTGTCCAAGTATACCGGCTCCAGTGTGAACAATATCAACAAAATGAGCATCAGTATAATCCAAATCACGAGATCTGTTGTTACCCATATAGAAAAATATTGTTGGATCAAGACCTAAATTAAAAATTATGAATTAGTATTATTTTATTTTCATATATTTACGAAAATGTGAGCAAAATTGTTTACTCGCTATATGACTGACTCTGATTGACATAAGTGGAAAAAAATATATATTTTGGGGTGGGCATAATAAGACAATGGTATGGAATAATAAAATACTATCGAATCTAAGTTCTCTTAGCCTATAATTTGTCCTTAAGGTTCTGCCGAACGTATCACCGCATTGTCTTTAAAAGAAGAACGAAAAATTGATTCTGAGTCCCTCCCTTTCTACTCAAAGCTATAAATTAAAGTTTAATTTCTACACACAAGTACGAAATAAAATTATAATATTTTACTATTTAATAATGAATATTAATTGTATATAAAAAACTAATCATGATTTCGCAACAAACAATTGGTTAGACGGAAGATCGAAATTATTTTTGTAAAGTCGATTTATAAAACTTAGATAAGCACATACATACACATATAGTATGTATGTATGTATATGTGATTAGAAAGAATCCTTGAAATAAATATATGAATAATCAGTTAATATTTCAATTAATAAAAGCTAATAAGTAAGATTAACGATGTAGCCAAATGTTTTTTTATTCAATTAATGACTTGTAAAATTAGGTAATTATTATTTTTAAATTAATGTAGTCTATTGTGTATACGTATTATAAATTATTTACAACATATTGTAGTAAACATCTTGTAGTAAACAAAATATCACTTCATGTACGTACTGGTACGTACTTTATTACAATTCCAAATAATAAAATAAATATATTTTCCGAAATGATATATTAGAAAAACTAAAAAGTAGCGCCGTTAAAGTATAATTATTTTTTGGATTCAGTTACACGCAACACGTACCACTAAGTAAGAATAGATGTGTTATAAAATAAACAGGATTTTTTATTTACTTTTAACATTAAAATAGTCAATGAACTAAAGTGTTATTCACACACTGGTAATAAGAAAAAAAAAGATAAACAAATAATATAGTAAGATATTGTGAACATTGAACAGGCGCCTATTCAATTTCATCGAAGAGCTCTATCTACTCAGAGATTATTTATAATAATGACAATTTCGGAAAAGAATCATTTTATTAATATCAATATAATAATGTGAGAAATGCAAGATATGATATCAAGTGGTCTTTCCAACCTACCACGATTGCATTTATTTACTAATAAAGGCTGTTAAAATCATGCATAAAATGATAAAATTTTATTGGGTATAATACCTGTTATTCTTCCTAGTTTCCCTTCAGCTAAATGATTAGCCACTAATCCAAGAATATGAGCGCCGACGCTGTATCCAATAGTGTGTATTTTCTCTGGTGGGACTGGTTTTACTGGGTGGTACTGGATGTATTCCACTAGTTGCGTTATGCACATGCTTGCAAAGCGAGGAGCCCATTCTATCTAGAAGTAAATTTGACGTAAAAAAAAAGATACTAAAATAAAAATATTTATTTTCAGCACAGTTGTGTAGGTGGGACACAATATTTTTATTTCATCGCTCTGGTAAGGAGGCAAAGTGCGGCGTTGAGTTCTTTCTCTATTCAACATGCGATGCCTCCAGAATTTGGTGGAAAGTGAGGAATGGAAGTGTATTATTGGGAGCGGAGAGCCGTAACACTAGGTTTCGTCTACATACCTTGCCATTATACAGCATGAAGCTATAAAAAAAGAAATTATAACTTTCTTGTTTCATACAAACTTTTCGTTTGTATAAAACAAAGATAGTTGTCATGTCTGATAGTATTTACCTTTTACTGTTGTTTTTTTTATTGACTAAAATTATTTAATAATTTAATATAATTTGGCCAAAATTATGTGGCTTAATGGTATGCGAAGGTTCGGCGTATTACGACACCTAATCCTCACCTATTAGCACTACTAATTTCGCATCCACCGCAAAAATTTACCACGACTACGAACTAACTAACTGCCTAATGTCTTAATATATATATTTAATTACATACTTTAAATATCCTAACGATACTAAAATTTTATGTATATTGTAAAAATTTATAAATTTAATTACAAATGATTTGAATTTAATTATAAAATTAAATTATAAAACTTGTAATTTTTTACAACTTCTCTTTTTACTTTGCTTGCAATATACATATATTTGTTATTACTAATTAAACAAATTTGCTGCCTTGACATGGTGTACCTACTTTACCCACATTCTTATACACATATCAACATCAAAATTAAATATTTTTTTTTGTAGATCTCTGAACTTTTAAGATATGTCGATCGAAAATTGCCAAATGAAACCGGTTTATTCATTAGTAATAACCTGACTAAGGCAAGGTTCCTTCACAAGTGTTCCATAATCCACGATGATAATATTATAGTTTCCCCTTTTAAAGTAGGCTTCCCTCATGTCAGTACTTGGAGATAGGTTCCTTCCTCCCCCAAATCCATGGACCACTATTTTAGTAGGATGCTTAGGATTGAACCGGGAGAACGTAAGCGAGTTATTATCTAGTGTATTTATCAACTCTCCTTTCTCTTGTGTCGATCTGAGGACAAAAAAAATTATTCGACCTTGACTCAATTTTTAACTGTTTTGTTTTTACATTTAATTTTTATTATTACGATATTGTTAAAATATACGACTACATATAAGAACAAATGAGATAAATATATAAACTGATTAAGTAAATAAAAAAGAAATTGAGTAATATAAATAGCTTTGCGCTATACGCATATGAGCATGTAGGTTTAAAAGAACAAATGTAAACATGACAATACGAAATAATTAAATTACATGCTTATTAAAATAAACAAACCTTGTGTATAAAAAATATTGCATATTCGGGTGTGGACATCGAAACGGTGGTGGGATACACGATCCTGTTTTAAAAAGATCTCTCACAGACTGAGGTTTTTTTTCTCGTTCATCTTTCACTGAGTTCTGTTCTTGAGATCGGAGCACTGGAACAGTTGTGTGTCAAAAGATGAAACATAAAAAATTACAATAATGCTATTGTAAGATTATGCAATATGCGTAAGAATGTGCGATTACAAAATTATTAGCACATGTTGAACGGTTGACGGAAACATGAGCAAGTAGGTAGCTGTTTTGGTAAACGTGTTTCTTTGTTGCAAATCTTGAGCATTTACTTGAAATACCTGAATAATAAATTGTAGACTGTATTTGTGGAATTGAGCTGAAGGATATATTTATTATTTTTAAAATCTTAAATAAGTATTACTTTTGTTTTGGTTTTTTTAACTTCACGTTTTATTATATAGCAGGGAACGCGGAACCTATTCTTCCATCCAATCTTGAAACATTGCCTGTATTGGCGGACATGCTTTTTTGTTTGCTTTGTCTTACCACTGTAGGATTGTCTTACCACTGTAGGATATTAAAAATAGTATTGCGGCTATCGCGTTTACAGTCAAATTCCGCAATCTCCTCCATCCAGTGTTCATGTTATTTCAACAATTATTCAGGTAACAACCTTCGTAAAATGATCTAACTAAGGTCAACTCATTTTTATAGTATGAAGCATGCAAACTCATTCACTATTGTTATGCAAAACAAAAATACAACATACATATTGAAAAAAATACATTATAACACACTTTTATAACGAGACACGTTTTACCATATATAAATTGTAACTTACTATTCAAGTAACAAGTTACGAAACCTCCGCGTTTATAACATTGATCTGCAAGGTCTTTAGGTAAACATAAAGTCTATACATAATGATATCCCAAAACGTTTACCTCATTAACATAAATACACTGCTATTACATAGATTAAAATCAGTTGCCTCACGCTGAATCCCGTACACAACAGGATTGGTAAATCTAGTAGTAAGACACTCAACTCTACTCAACCTAGTTTTAATAACAAATAATTATTCATTTCCTCAATTGGGGATCGAACCCACAACCTCCGCGTTACAATCACACCCTCGTGCGCCACCCTCAAATATCAATCAGTATTATATTGGTATTGAATTTGATAAGTTTGTGTCCAATCGCTAGAGTTCAAATAGATAAAAAAAAATATTGTATGTACCTATTCTTAAAATAATTCTTGTATCCGTTAGATGAAAATAGTTTTAAATAGTTTTAAAACTTTAAATAAAATAGTTTTTAATTTTTTAGTAAATCAACTTATTCTAAATGTCAAAATATTCAAGATATATTCAGTAATTAAAATTACGATAATTTTAGTCAGTTTCCTTTAATTTAGTGCATGCTTATACACCCTAAGATGTTATCATTGTGTTTATTTAGGCTTCGTCGGAATTGAATCTTTAACCTCTATAAAATTATCAAAACTTTCAAAATAAAGTTAAAACCTTTTAAATAATTATTCACGATTAAAACAAAAATAAGTCTAAAACTATTTTAATAAAATATTTAATTTTGTGTTGGAAATTGAGTATATCGTTAAGGTACATTTGCAAAATATATATATATATATATATATAATTATTTTATATAGCTACCGTCTGTTATTACACAGTATTAGTCGTCAGTAGTTCTACATTTTAAACGTAAACAATTCTTACTTGTAGGTGTAAAAAAAAAACTAAAAAATGTCACAATGAAGAGAACTGTGATATGAGAAGTTTATGCAATCGGGTTTCCCACAAGCGTCCAACATAGTGTGATCTTTCTGGAAATCTATAGTGTACCGTGCAAGGAGTCAAGTATTACTGGATAGCGCAATGATTATAATCAAAGTTAGACAGGTCACAACGCTTTCACTTTTAAACTGATTTGTTTTTTAAATAATCGAATTTAAATAAATTTTAAATAAAGGCCGTTGTGGCGTAGGTGGCACAAGAGTGTGACTGTAACGTGACGGTTGTGGCTTCAAGTCCCAGTCGTGGGAACGAATTATTATTTCTTAATATTTTTATTTCTCTCTCTGGTACGAAGGTAGAGAGCTCGATGTAGAGTTCCGCCACTCAACACGTTTGCGTGGCCTTGGCCTTGAAAAATTCGGCGGAAAAAGGAGAACGGAGCGTCTTAACCCAAGTTTCCCTATATTTACCCTGCTATGTACGGCATACAGCGTGAAGCTGGTTTTTTTTATTTTGAAATTAAGAGTAACCATAGTTAAAATATTTTTTTTAATTGAATGAAAACTGAAAGATGTTTATGTTTAATGCTAATCATTTAAATAGCCTATCTAGTCCTAATAATGATTACTTCCATTGTTTCATATTTTTTGATTGCTTAAGTAGACGGGAATAAAAGACATCAACGAGCACCAAGAAGAAATAAAAACATATATTTTGTTATTGACATTGAGCTATTATTATAATTCATATTACTTACAATCTGTTAATAGCAAAAATATAAACTAAAGTGAATGAAATAAAGTGAGGAAGTAAATTCTTATGCAGTTGCAATTTTTACCATTTGCTCGAAAACACTAAATACAGTTTTAAATAAATATTTTACTGAGATTCAACAACTAGAAAAGGTAATACTCGATATATGTAATAATCCATTTAACATTTTGTGTATTCTTTAAGTTTATTGTCTTCTAAATAACGTACCTAACGTCCAAAATATTACTGATCATCTTTTAATATTAGATCACATTCTCTTTTTAAATTAACGCTGTATCTCGCATGTAGCAGAGTCAGAAAAGTCACCATCTAGAGTTAAAACACTCCGTTCTTCCAATTTCTGGCCTATTTTCGGAACATTGTGCATAAAGTGGCGGAATGCAATGTTGTCGCAGGCACGCCGCGCTTTTTTTTTGTTCCTAGAGCGAGAAAATGAGCTTAAATCATAACATCGAATCAGAATCAAACCAACAACCGTCGTGTTTACATTCAGACGTTAAACTTATGTGCTACGACGGCCTCTTCTATCATTAACAATGCTTCCACCAGCACTAAAAAACTGTTTTCCCAACACAAGAACAAAATTGGTAATAACAATCTTTTTTTATTTTAGCACAATAGACACCAGCTACAGTTGTCTTTTTTTATAAATTATTATGATTCATTTAAATTATAGCTCTCGTAATATATACAGACATCATATGTTATTTTATAGATTGCTTAAGATATTGGTAATACATGTCTCAAGATCAATCTATTGCACAACAATTTTCAAGGAACCTTCATATTTTTATTTTTATTTGTAAAAGCAATATCACAAAATATTAAACAATATCATATCAATCGTCAATAAAACTATGTAAAAAATATATTTAAATATATATTGGTGTAAAAACACGATATTTTATTGTACCAAACTAACACGTTGAGTTAAGCCACTCAACACGCAATTCTTCCAGAATTCGGCAAAAAGTGGGGAACGAACTGTCTTAACACTAGGTTACCTCCGCCTACCCTGCACTGTGCGGGATACAGCGTGAAGCTGATTTATTTACTAAACTAACACGACATAAATAATCATAAAATATGATTGTTTAATTATTATTTTTTGTTAAATTTCAAACAATGTTCAACCATTACTCCATCCGATGACCTCCAGGGCTAGTATGTAGAGGTTACGCGTCCTTACTCGCAACTACTGTATTGCCAACTATACTTACGATTTGATTAAAAATATATAATCTATACTTATAATAAATCTGTAGAAAAGTCGTTTCTGTACATTGAAAATA
>DWAO01002022.1:0-16979 GCA_018230605.1 Heliconius congener
GATCGAATCCGCAATGAAGATATACACAGAATGGCAGGTACTAGCGAGGATGTCAGAATTGGAATGAAGAAGAACGTGCTCAGGTTTGGGCACTTTGAATAAATAAGTGATGAAAGAATGGAATTAGGAGGAGACCCCGGTTGACTTTCAAAAATAAAGTGTCAAAGAAACTGGAAAGTCACGTAAAACGCATGAGGACTCCCCAGAAGGCATGTATGAAGAGGTTGATGACAGTGGACGATGAGGAAGACTTATGTGTAAGAGACCGTAGCGTTTGGCGCTCCATTATAATAATATTTAATTGTAACAGTATTTATGGCGAGACTAAGTATATAAAATATACATTACATTCGGCAGAAAAAAAAGAAAAAAAGTCGCCTTGGAGGACGTATCTCCAGAAAAAGAGATTTCTTCCAGCCAACCTGTGGAAGTGGGTGAAAGTATATAGTTGATGGCAAAAATTATATTCAATGAATGAAAATGGAGCAGAGGTGAAACTAAAATTTTATTTAAAAAATATAATAATAATTATTATGTGCGTAGGAAGAGGAGGGCTGGGTGGTCCGTAAAATATCTAAAATATCACGTACTTAAGTCGTTCTTATAAATTATATGGTCACATTGATTGATTGATTGATTGATTGTAATAAAGGTTCATCTTGCTCTTGTGCTAAATAAAATTATAAATGTATATTTATAAGTATATATTTATATTTTAAGAGCGAGAACATTCGTCCTCTTGAAAACCTCCTCATTTTTCATTCAAATCATTTTATATGTAGGGGCCCTCAATATCTATATTGATTCAATGATACTTCTATTATATGTATACTAATATTATACGGAATATTTAATTTATAGCGTTGAATTTTAAAATAAAATATAACAATAAGGCCGTCGTGGCACAACGGCCCGTCTGTACACGACGATTATGGATTCGACTCCCACTTGGAGTTATAAATAATTTTGTTTTCTTCACTCTGGTAATACTACGACAGCATGGCGTTGAGTTTCGTCACTCAAGAAGCAATGTCTCGATGTGTCTCTGCATGTAGCAGCGTGTTCATCTATACAGCGCAAAATAAAAAAAATATAATAAACAATGCAAAGTGAAGCTGCATCTGACCGTAAATATGAATGAATGATGAATTTTATCTCCACTCGAGAGTTTTTTTTATAAACTAATTTGACTTCCAAGCTGCATTAAGTCCCTCAAAACATAATGTCTTAAATTCGGGTGGAGAGTAAATATTCTCCCCTTTGAATCTGAATTCAAGGGGTACAGTCTCTTACTCTATATAGGAGCGTGAAACTTAAAAACAGTAATATTTATTTCTTTTCATCTTAAACTAGGCTCAGCACGGTACAGCATTCGCAGCAACTGCCAGTCCAGCGGCGCGAGTGGCTTCCCTAGCGGCCGCTCCCAACGTACTCAAAGGGGGCAGGGCGGCCCCCATGCCGGTCACCACGTCGTCTTCGTCTTTTAAACCTAAGAAAGCACCATTAATGGCAAAGGCGTTACAATTTATGAGAGGCAGGAAACGATGATAGATTTGTTAAAACAACTATATATGTATATAGTTTTATTCATAAAACGTGTTACTTACACTTAAGATGGTAAACATTATGGATATTTTTTTTTCCAGCTTTATGCCGTATCCCGTGTGAATATACTAATAATTCCGCCCAATTTTGGAGTCATTGTTTGTTGAGTGGCGGTACTCAACGCCGCGTTTTGTTTACCAGAAAGGCGAAATGAAAATAATACATATCTTCCAGTGGCGATCGATTTCGCAACTTTCGCGTTGACAGTCAGAAGATGTACCACTGCGCCACGATGGCCTCATTTTCTATAAACGAGTGTTGATGTTACAGTTTTGCTAGATGTGGACTCAAATCATATCAATTTTAAACGTTTTTGTTTTATTTAATTTCTATTTATTTATAATATGCTTAGAGATCATTTTCATCATTAGGATTTTTTTTACATATAGTTTTACATATTACTGTAAAATTAATATTTTTTGTAAAATTTTTTCATTGTGATTTTATTGTGCATTAAACAGATTTTGTCATAGGATAGGCAATATTTTGTTTGTACTTATCATTTATGCAGCAGCTTGTCTTAACCTACTTTAAGTGTATGAAATTATTTAAAACTGATCCACCAGTTCACATTGAATTCCCCACCTTTCGGCTAATTTTCAAGAAATAACGAGTTGTGTGACAAAATTAAACGCCGCGCTGTCTTGTCCCCAGATCTAAGGTAAATGAAAATAATAGAATTTATTCCCCAAGTAGGAATCGAAATCTCTACTATCACACTTAAGAGTCAAATGCTGTGTCGTTGCGCCAGGACTCCTTCAAAATTATTTATATACCCATAATTTTCTTTTATGTAATAGATTTACCTTTTACATCACATGGAATAATAAATATCACTAGATATTATTTATAAGATAAAATAATAAAAAAAAAATATTGATTTGACTAGAATGTGGAATGTATAATTATTATTGTAAAGTAATTTTATTTATATTTTATACATTTATTATATAAGTTACCCACGTCTATAAGAAAATAAATAAGAATTAAATACCTAATATTATTTAATTATTTTATTATGAAATTTTATTCTATTCAAGCTTGGAATCACTTCTAACTCCATATGTCAATGTAGCTTTTTCTTGTTTTTCTTTTATTTCTTTTCTACAATGCTTATTGAAATTTTCCAAGAAATTAATAGAACCGGTTCACCAATATAATTTTTAATATGTTGCTCTTATGATTTCAAAAAAATAAAAAACCAGTAAAGTGCGCGTCGGACTTGCCCACCAAAGGTTCTGTGCTGCCCTACTAGCGTATGCAATCATTTTGTATAAATGCGCTACAAATATAAGTTTGTAATATCTCTTCCTATATGTGAGTGACATCAGTCAACAAAGTGATCCAATATGGGATGGTTCCATTCTTTTACTTTCAAGGTACGGATACCTAAAAATTTATATCAAAAATAAATGAATATATGTTGTTTATTAATGTTTATTCAATGAATTTAAAATTAACATTATCTCCTTAAGATCATCAGTTTTTACATGTAGCTTGTGCACATTCTAGTCAGTGCAAAATGTTCTGTTTATATTTAATGAAAATTTTCATGTCTAAAACTCCTCAATTACATTTTTATATATTAGTAAACGGTATTTAACTAGAATATGAAAATATACATGAAAAAATATATATATTTTAAATAGATAATATTTCAACAACTGATTTTACAATTTTACATAAACATATTATATGGGCAGAAATATTTTGACACAAGTATGATCTTTAATAATGAATAAGCTGCGTTTATAAAATAAAAAAAACTGTGACATAATCAACATTTTACTTTCAATAAAATATATACACAAACATATATTTTACTATTTGTTAGAAAAGACAAGTACTACCATTGTTTAAATTACTGATGGTATATACAATGTTGTACACTTCTAAATTATGATTTTCTTATAGCTTCACGTTGTATCCCGCATATAGCAAGGCAGAGGCAGTGTGATGACTTAACCATTTACCGCCCAATTTTCGAGACATTGCTGAGTGGTGTATGTCTACTAGTTTAAGTATGTATTTGTGATACATATTATCTTTGTTCCTGTACTACACCAAAAAGGATCTGTACACAGTAAAAGTAAAGATTTGATCAAAATATTTTTTTTGTTATTTAATGTTATTGTTTTTGGATAAATTTCTAGAATATTTTTGAGAAACTATGACATAACTTTCAATAACATGAAAATTTCAATTAGTTTTACTTTGTTACTTATATTTGCTTTAAATATTTTGCAACTTAAAAAGCTTAAATAAAAGTTTTGTGATTTTTTTTTAAATTAGTTGATAGTTTTTTTACACCATTTAAGAGGAAAATTTCAAAATAATAATCTGATTAAACTGTATATTTAATCAAGAGTTTTAATAGTCTATTAACTTTATATATTTTAAATGTTTTTGACTTTTGTCTTTTCAATTAAGAAGACACAAATGGATTAGTGATAAGTGGTCTCAAGTAAAAAGTGAGGTAGAAATATATTTTTATAATCATTAAACTAATAATGTACGTGTTAGTTACAATATTTCAAGTAAATTGTTGAGATTTCATTGTACAGTTTAAAAATCATGTACATACAGATTCAATTCTTGATTGTAAAACCACTTTTGGTCTTATGATTGATTGGATGCCCAAAATGTTTATAATTTATTATTTTTGTTATTTGTACTTTATGGTTCAACAATAATATCTTTAGTCAAAATTTTTTTTAAAGAATATTCATAATTAATAATGAAATATCATAATAGTATAAACATTTTGTTTTTAGTACAATACAGTTGTCAATTCTTTAAGGAATAGAGTTATTATTTACAAATCTATATCACATTACAATGCCATCATTTTATTGTAAATACACTTACATTTTGAATTTTATAAAGACTTTTTATTACCTTCACACTGCATCCCAAATATAGCGAAGAAAAACTAGTGAAAGCGACTCTGTTCTTACTTTTTCGTTTTCTACATATTTTTTAAGACAGTACTTGGGGGGCTAAACTCAAAATTCTTAATTTCCCTACTATGATAATACATCATCATGACAAAATAAAAATATTTTTTTCTGAGTGGAAAACATACCCACAACTTTCATGTTTCTAGTCATATACTATGCTGTTTTGTCACAACAAGCACTTTTATTAATACATCTTAATTAATAAAGAACCACTTCTATATTTCGAAATTTAGACTTGAGTTGTTTCTCATAATCTGTATTTATTATTCTTTGACATTGATATAAAGCTAGAAATTTAAGATTTTTATAATATTCTGATATTATATCAACTATACCAGGAGTTATATT
This sequence comes from Heliconius congener, assembly GCA_018230605.1. NCBI lineage: Eukaryota > Metazoa > Arthropoda > Insecta > Lepidoptera > Nymphalidae > Heliconius > Heliconius congener. The sequence continues at coordinate 4,914 of DWAO01002022.1, forward strand.
TTGTATCCTGGAAAGACTTAAGCTCTTTAATGAAGTCATTGAAGGGCAACCAAGGGTCTTAAGTAGTGCTAATTCAGTAAAATGTGTATTATTCCATATTTGTATATGATCAAGGCTTTTTAAGCATGTCAGTGAAATTAAACCTTTATCAGTTAAATTTTCACATCTTATTATAGCTAAATTTTTTAAAAGGGGGCATTTGGACATTAATTGAAAAGTATTATCATCAATAGAATCACCACCATATACATGTAGAGTTTCCAATATATTCATTTGAGATACAATTAACTCGTTCATAAAGCTTATTTCTAAATGTTTAATTTTTTCAATAAAAATATGGCTTAAATGATTACAACACAATAAAGTATCACAATTAGCTGTAGTAAGGCCAAAGTCAGATAAAGCCAAGTATTTCAGTTCCTTATATAGATTAAACTCAATCAATAAATCAACGTTGTTTACTAATAATATAGAGTTTTTTAAGTTAATCTTTTTTAACTTTGGCCACTGTACAATGTCATCTTCGAATTCTTTACTTATTCTACACATAACCAATTCTATGCTTATTAAATTCTTACATTGTTCTATCACAGATTTTATGGTGGAATAACAATATACATATTGAACTTTTATACAGTAAATATAGTCTTTATGGGATGTTATTATGCTTAAATTTTTTTCGTTCACCTCAGATTGACCTGGTTTACCTGAATATACTAAAACAATGCGTCTCCAGATAGCTGGATCTAGAGCCAACTTTCGCCACCGTCTGCACACATTTTCACAAGACAAAATAGTATCCAAAGGTAAATATTTGAATATATGAATTAATAGCTCATCTGGTAGTATGTTAATTTTTTCGGCTACTTGATTTTCATCACTAGGGATTGTCATTTTTGACTAATTATCTGTAAAAACTAAAAACGAATTATTAATTTAAATATTGTCAAAACACATGCTTACATGGGTACGATTATCAAGTAAATTGACATTTCTCACCTGGTTATATGGCAAATAGGTACTTGCTTGTTGGTCAAATAAACAGTAAGAAACTACGTTGCGTTTTGTTTAATAATATGCAAATCATTGTAATATCTATTTTTGTATTAGACAAATTGTAAACATTACAATTTGTAAAATATTTAACAAACACTTGTCTATGGGCAAATAAATTCTAAAACTAACGTTCTATTTGCTCAAAAGCTATGTTATAATAAAGTTTATAAAAGTAAAGAATTGTCTATGGATTTTAAATTCTAGCTTAATGCCTATTTATATTTTTATACATATATATTTTATATATTTATCTCCTATGAAAATTAACATAATAAGACTATATTGCTAAATAACTAATAAAACAAAGTACGAACAAACGAAATTGCACATACGCTGTACATTTTTTGGTATATGAAACTTGCGCATTAGAAAGAGACAGCACACCCGCATGATCACCGTTCGTGATTATTTGTCGTTGTCCGATGTCTATGAACACTTTGTAAATTGTAATCACTTTCGTGGAGTCAGCTAGTCGTTGTCGGGCTCGATTCGCAGTCCGTCGGGGCGGGTCGTCTCTGCTGGTTGTTAATTGTAATAGTGAATTTGTGTATTTTGATTTAAATCGTAGGGCGACCCGATACCTCACCGGACTTAAGTACTTAAACCAGACAAAATGTTACACCTTAAGAGTATAGCAAAATCGGTTGTGCCGCCTCTCAAAAATACCATCCAAAATGAGGCAGTCAATAATATGCTAAAGATCACGCCTGCAGCTGTAAACGTTTGTTGCCGTACCTACGCAAATCATGAGATCCCGGACAGGCTCAAAGACATACCGACCAGTGCTAATCCCAGATTTTTTGACATGGTGGAGTATTTTTTCCATCGGTCGTGTCAAGTAATCGAAGACAAATTAGTTGAGGACATGAAATCCAGAGTTTCAATTGAAGAGAAAAAGAAGAAGGTGGCCGGTATCCTCAAATTAATGCAGCCATGTGACCACATTCTCGAAATTCAATTCCCACTGAGACGTGATTCCGGCGATTATGAAATGATTTTAGGATATCGGGCACAGCATTCTTCGCACAGAACCCCAACAAAAGGAGGTAGGCACTATTAAACCATTCCTCGCTACTTACATCACCGCGAATCAGGCTGTCTCACTTATTGTTAATGGGAATTTTTTATTTATAGCACAGAAGACACGTGATTTCGCCGACCGTAATGTTACGTAGATAACCAAAATCTGTTTGAGCATAACCTCTTTGGCCCCCTGCAGGTTTATTATAGACTACAAAAAATGCTTATATTACCGTATTGCAATTTAAGCAAAGTAAAAAAGTTATATTCTAAACATTTTTGTTCTCTACACATTAATATTAATAGGTCCCGAAGTAGACAAACAAAAAAATTAAATTAATAAATTCTATTGTAGAAGTCATGTTAACATAAGCATTTTTTTCGTTAGTAGAATCTACGACCTCCGTCTTAGCAATTAAGAGTTGGACATAAGTAGACGATACTGAATCAACAGACCAGGCAAAATTATTAAGATAAATTGAATACAACACAGACAACAAATTACTTTACAGAGTATAGTCTTTTTCTTAACGATTTTTTTATGATATAATTATGTATCAACAAACCTTGAGAACATTCGATTCATTTTTTAAAAAAACATCATTGCCCATACTAAAAAAACTTATAGGGCTAGACACAAATAGATGTACTATTGATATTAATAGCTATATAAAATTTAGAAAATTCTATTTTAAAAAATATTTTGATATGTTCTTTTTGCTTAATTCTGAGCACAAATTGAACTACAAATCATGGACTAGATTACAATATTTTTTGCCGTCTTGATTGGTTATAACGTTTTACCTATAAAATAAAAATTAAAACACATAAAAAGATATATTTTGATATGGATAACCAGATCCTTAAATAAAATACACGAAAAAAATATTAGGCAAAAAGCTATTAACATAAATTGATTACAAATTGCACCTGCCTCATAATTCCAATGTTTTCTTACCTATGGTCCATAGATATTTACTCCATACCAACATGTATAAAAATATAAATCATAGATATTCAGATGTATTTTAGATTAACAACAAAATTAAGTATTAAAAACTGGTCAAGTACGAGTCGGGACCTCTTAAAATTATGTGAGGTTCCTGGTAAAGATTTTATTGATTAAAGATTTACTTATAGGTCCCGACTGTTAATCCTAATAAACTATTGGGCTTGTTTATTTTATTTTTGGTTTTATACAGTCGGGGGTTTTTGTTTATGTAAATATTTTTTTTATTTTTCACTTTTTTGTTCTTTTAGAATTTATTATGGTAATGATAATCATGATATATCTTTTTTTAAATCTACATATTGAGCTCTTGAATTTGATACCCATATTGTGGTATTGAAACGAATCTTTTTTTTCACTAAGTCCAATGACGTCCCACAGCCGACATGACATGATTGTTTTTTTTAACGTCACCTATCTAAGAACACTTGGGCTGCTAATACAAATATAACGATATCCCAATTATGTAAATCCGTTCAGTGGTTCTGGCGATATGAGGTAATAAAGAATAATTGATACATACGTACATACAAGATAAACACCCAAAAATAAGGTTTTTTGGATGGGAGCTTCCCTTAAACATTTATTTTATTCTGTTTTTTAATATTTATTTGTTGTTATAGCTACAGATTCAGACAGCCTCTGTGAAAATTTCAACTGTTTAACTATCACGGGTCGCAGATATACAGCCTCGTGACAGACGGACAGACAGACAGCAAAGTCTTAATAGAAGGGTCCTGTTTTACGCTTTGGGTGTGGAACCCGAATAATACTTCATTTAAAATATAATGTAACCATTTTTTTCATTTGAAACATAACAAAAAGGAGAAATATAATAAAGTAGATAAAAAAGAAGAATACAAAGAATTTTAGGTTCCCGAAAAAAGTATAGAGGTTTAACGAGGACTGTTTAACATTGTTATACTTCATTGTTGGTAGAGACTTATAGGATCAACGACTTTTAAGGCTTCACCTTATATTCCAATTGTTTAGTTTTTGTTAGGTTTTGCATTTTATTAGATATTTTTTGCTTTTGTATAGGTACAAGTATTCTGATAAATACTTACGCTTACGGAACGTGAACTTATAAAAAATATTAATTTTAATATTTAAATTTAATTTCGTAAAAATATAATAATTTCAATTACAATTAAAAGTGATTTGAAAATTGTTCTATGATTACGGATTTTTAAAAATTTTGAGCTCCATTTTAATATACAATACGGACAATTTTATATTGATCCGAAAACCCCCTTTTATTTATGCTGCTATTTATGTAATATATATAATATTCGAAGGAATCTTTAAAAAACATATTATGAAATGCTGTAACGTGGTCCACTTAAACATTTTAAAAATTAATTTAAACAATAAGCGAAACAATTGCTCACATCCGCGGTCCACTAACGAGAAAAACAATTTTACAGACATAACAATGATATACCTATGTATCTCTAGAACCGTAAAATACATTTTATTATGTATACTTGATATGTGTAAATAATCTTTTATAGAATTTTCAAGTATATTACATATATGTTTATCTATCTAAAAAAATGTTAATAACAATAAAATTGTAAACTTAATATAGTACTCAACATTTTTTAAATTTTATATCACGTAAAAAGCAAAGTGTTGATTGGCTTATACAGAGTAAGCAGATAAAACCCCACGTACTGTTTACAGTAGGCCGATGGTAACAGGAGGCGCGGCTGTGACGCAGTCGGGAGCGTCACAGCGTTATGCAACACTAGCTCAAATCCAATTGTTACCTTACATAATGTACTAAAACTAACACAATATATATATTTGCCAAGAATTTGCAAAGGTAACTAAATTAATAAGTAAACTAGACCTGGCTCTCGGTCACGTTTTTAAACGTCTGCGTATGACATCACCAATCTGTTGCTATGTTTAGATGCGATAATAATAATCACTTAGGATACGCCTTATCAAAATAAAAAATACTTTTATCGATCTAGTGAAAGGAAATTGAGAATGATTGGTTTGATAAACTTCTATAAACATCTGAATTGATAGTAACGTCATCGACAATTTAAATTATAAATATGTTTTTAGTCGCATGTATTTGACCAATAGATAAAAAAATATTTAATAAAATGGACCACCTAAATTTATTCAGCCGAGAATGTAATTTTCTAAACATTTTTATCATATATTAGAGGTAGCATAGATATAGTCTATAAAAAAGAGATCTTACTTCTTTTTATTTATTTTTTTCAATATAATTAATTATACTTTGAATCTACTACTTCTATAAATTTGTTGAGTTTGATACTCTTGAAAAATATTTTTAATATACACGTATCCTCTTTTGCTTTTGGCTTTTCATTAAAAATATATTTAGAAGATAATAAAAGTGAATTCATATTGTAAATATTAAATAATGTGGAACGAAATTGATGCGCAAAAAGTTAACATTAACGATGACTATTGTGTGCGTGCTTTTTTCATGAATTATCACGTAGAAATGTAAATTATAAAATTATTATATTTCGTCATTTAATTTTCTTTCTCGTTTTTACTAGTATAAGTATTGATTAAATATAAAATAATCAACGAAACATAATCACATCTATATAAGTGTTTAGAAGCGACAAACAAACAAGCAAGGGCACAAGCGTCCGACTGTAAATACGAAATATTTTCTCTTTGCTCTGGTGTAGAAATAAAGCGCGGCGTTAATATCCAACCACTCAACACGCAATGCCTCCAAAACTAGGGGGAAAGTAGGAAACGGAAGTGCCTTGGTGAAAACGGAGTGTCGTAACACTAAGTTTCCAGGTTTCCTCTGCCTACTTTCCAATGTGCAGGGTACAGCGTAAAGCTAAAAATAAAAAATATAAGTATGTTTTATCATTAGAAGAAAGTTATAAATATTTATTAACGTTAATTATACATGCGCATTAAGTCTTATTCTTATAATATGGAATGGACGTATAATAGGTGTAACAATAGTTACACCTGATCAAACCTTACGTATGTAGATGATCTACACCGGCTTGTCGGCTGTAATATTTATGACAGCAGTTACGGCATCCGATAAAATTCTTAAGTAATTTGTTTATATCGGCTGCGAAAGACAAAATGCCAATTCCTCTTATCCTAGTAAAAATAAGAAAGCTGCTGAAAGCTGAAAGGCTGGAAAGAAAAAAAAGCAATGTAAATTATATGTACCTTTTAAATATTCATTTAACGTACCTGTTCAACATTTGTTTTTTTCTTTCAACAGGTATTCGATTCTCAACCGATGTGACAAGAGACGAAGTAAAAGCTTTGTCCGCCTTAATGACATTCAAGTGTGCGTGCGTGGACGTGCCCTTCGGCGGCGCCAAGGCCGGAATCAAGATCAATCCTAAGGAGTACTCTGAACACGAGCTCGAGAAGATCACAAGACGATTCACTTTGGAATTGGCCAAAAAGGGATTCATTGGTAAGACATTCTAAACTTAATATAAATTTGCCGTAATTTTTTATAATATTGAGACCAGTTGTGATGCAGTTGCACAAATGTGTAAACACGACCGGTTGTGGACTCCATAACCACTCGAAGAAAAGAAATATTTATTTAAATTTACATTTTCATTTTTTCGCTCTGGTGTCGAGGAAAAGGGCGGCGCTAAGTTAAGCCAACCAACACGCAATGTCTCAAAAATTCGTCTGAAAATGGTGAACGGCGTGTCTAAACACTAAGTTACCTCCGCTTACCACACACAGTACCACTCAATTTTAAGTATCTACTAAACGGTGATTCTATCCATTTTTTTTCTGCAATTTATGATAAATGCCTTATTATTATAATAATATATTATTAACATTATTTTATAAAGCAAACATTCACTTAAATAGCTAATACTACAATAAAATATCCTTGAAAATGATCCAATACTTTAATAAACGTGACTGTTTTGCTAGTTTCTAAAAAAAGCACGTAACTAATTTTAGTATGGATCGAGACAGTATTTATTGTAGGTATTTTAGATTTTATTGAAATAAATATCACTACAAGATGTGTTTTTGTGATTTAACTGAAAACAATTGGACAGTTTTAATTTCACTTTTGCCATAAACATAATTTATTCTACATATATAATACGTCTCTATTGATATATTATTGTAATATCACGACCTAAAGCTGTAGTGTGAAAATAAATATGTACCTAAATATTTACGTAAGAGTGTATGTAAATATTATGCTCTAGATTTATTCTATTATATTTACATTTTATACTAGCAACCCGCTCGCAGCTTCGCCCGCTTGACCTTAATAATTACTAATCTACGTTATAATTAAATCACACACACACAGCAGGGTAGGCAGAGAGAACCTAGTGTCAAGACACTCCGTTCCCCACTTTCTGCCGAGTTCTGGAAGCAAAGCGTGTCGAGTGGCAGAACTCAGTCAGTTTTTCGTTCTATTACGTTATTAAATGCCACCAATAACGTTTTTTTTCTAATATATCTTCGATCCATTACGATTTTATTGTAAATATAGATATGACGACATAACTCAATTTTGATTAAATCATTCCCCACAGTCAATAATCGTTCTCAGGAAATTGCTTAACGTATAGCAAATTGCTTATCAACAAATAATTTCTGATCATCTCTCTTATCTAATAATTAACATTCGTATGCTCTTGATAGGAAATCACAATCTAATAAGTGATAACTGATATCTTGAAATTAACAAAGTTATAGACTCTTACTCCATTGATAGCGTTGATGAATAAAGTGTATTAATAATTTCAAATTTCAATGAGACTTATTGAATTTACACGCTTTTTGCTATACAAAACCTCGATCATGTTTAATTTATGGACTTTGAGTAATTTGCACGCGTTATTTAAATAATGGTTAATTGTTGACATTTTGCATTTACGTACAATAGTTATATGTTATTATATAGAGGTGATATTATAGTCTGCTTAATAATTACCTGGTATTCATACATTTTTAAGCTTCACGCTGTATCCCGCATGGAGCAGGGTAGGCAGTGGGCCCTTAGAGTTGAGACCCCCGATTCCCATTTATCGCTTAATTCCATAGGCATTGTGTATTGGTATTAGTGGGGAATCTGAACGCATTTTTGCCTCAACACCAGAACGAAGAAATGAAGATATTTAATATTGCAATTCCTCAAGTGGGAACCGAACTTACAACCTGTCGCGTTTACAGCTACACTTGAGCCCCTGCGTCTAAGACTGGCCTTGATTTAATTACTAAAGAATAACACACCTATTGAAGATGTAGAAAATATATCTATATAACAAAATGTTAGTTGGCGTAAGTTTTCTAAGAGCATACTACAATGACTCATCCTTAGACATCTACTTTGTAATTTTGCCAACGTAATGGTGTTTGCGGTTAGTATAAATTATAATAAGTTGAGGTAGCAATTTTATGCAGTCTACCCCACGTCTTTGATGTTAATTGAAATTTAAAACTAAACGAATGTTTTTTTTCCTATATCATCCTTAATTTGATTATATAAACGATTTTCGAATAAATTCTGTTTAACTTTAATAGTAAATCTACTACTAAAATGATACTATTGATTCAATAAATTGCATCTGTCATTTTTTTTAAATTATAAATCTACTTCGACAAAGATAATAAATGCAATTTTAAAAATATACAATTTTAATGCTCTATATTTCTTTAATAACATGAAAAAACATCCCTATAACATGCCAAATTTGTTTTTCCTTTATTGTAAAACAGTTACATTAAAAAATTCTATTTCGCGGTTAATTTGTAAATACCACATTTGCGCAATCACACTTATCCTTATATAAATGACAATTGGAACTAATTTGAAGTGCATTATAAATTTGATTTGCCAATTCGTGCCGCATGGACACAAGCGCGTGACTGTAAACACAACGGGTTGTGGGTTCGATCCCAACTCAAGGATATTTTTTTAGTTCTGGTGTCGAAGCAAAACGCAGTGGTAAGTTCAGCCACTCGACACCCAAAAACTTCAGAATTCGGCGGAAACTTTCCACTTCTGCGGAGTGTCTTAACACTACACTCCCTCTACTCCCCCCTACTCTGCTACATGATGGATACAGCGTGAAGCTGAAAAAATATATTCTTAATTTATACGTAAATATGTGAAAGAATTTGATGATGAGAAAGAAGATATATGTTATATAATATTATGTAGTGTAGCATATAATCCTCCATCACACTATCTACAGGGCCCGGTGTGGACGTACCTGCCCCAGATATGGGTACGGGTGAACGCGAGATGTCTTGGATCGCGGACACATACGCCAAGACCGTCGGCTATCAAGACATCAACGCCCATGCTTGCGTCACCGGCAAGCCTATCAATCAGGTAGGCCAAAAAAATATTAATTATATACCATAATATCATTTTAGTACATTTCTTTTACATTTGACTGTAGTACCTTAATAAATTTATCATATCACTAGTTATATATTAAATAACGTAGAAAAAATGAACAAAATGTTTATTTTTTTCAATTTTACAAGTTTATTTGTTGAATTTGTTAATTGATGCTTTCTAAAAGATTTGTGCTTTATTATGTTTATCTAATTGTACTACTTTCACAGTCCCTCGTTTTAAATAACTAAAAGGCCATCTCAATCTATATTACTCAATTACATTGTAACTTACACACAATATATTTGTTACTTTACGCATTTACAAGTTAAAACATTTTTTTATAAATAATTTTATATATATAATCTACATTAGAACATTCGATTCATTTATTTTTCACACATTTCATTCATTTATTACACTTAACGGACATTTCAAATTGCTAGTTTTGTACAAAAAAATATGAGTAAAAATGGTGGTGACCAAGGAAAAAAATTTAATAGACACCAAAAATATAATTACTTTTTGTTTACTCCGACAGTATTGCCATCGTATAGTTAATTCTTAATAAATTGACAGTCACCGAATTGAGAAATAAGAGTAACAGAAAATACATATTTTAAGAATTTTATTTAAGAATTCTTTTTAATTATTTATAGTTTCTCATTTTTCATAAAATACGTTTATCCAGGGAGGTATTCACGGACGAGTGTCAGCGACGGGCAGGGGTGTGTTCCACGGTCTTGAAAACTTCATCAATGAAGCTAATTACATGAGCATGATCGGTAAGTGTTTATAAAAATCGATATTTGTGACAAAATTACGAATTATGAGAAAAAAAGGTGAACAAAAATCAAATTATTTTTTTTACTATATTGAGAAATAATAAAAAGAAACAATTGATTATTCATTTACTTTTAATTCAATTTTTTTACTATTTCTATTAAATTAATTATTGAAGATAAGTGTGTAATGTAAATTAGTTATTCTTATCATATTTTAGATATTTCTCAGTGAGTTTTACTTATAATGTTGACAGTATCTTGTTCGGTAAACAAGTCATTTTCTTACATCTACGGACGCTATAGCGCAACATTAACGTTTATAACTAAACCTATATAGATACCCATCATTTATAGAACATTTTCTTACTATACATAGTGAAAAACAAAATAGCATCCATCCCATCGAACGTGACTAGACCCATAAATCATACGCGTTAAAACAAAACAAAATAACATTAATTATAATTTATGCATTACTTAATAGAATGAAACCGAGAAAAAATAATTTTGTAATGTTTTTAAATATTGTTTTGTGTGTACTTGTGAAGCGATAGAAAGACTAATATAATATTTTTCTTGGTATTTAAAACTTAATAGACAAAATATGATATTGAGTTCTCCCACTAAGTTTTCTCTCCCTAATATACATAAAAAAATAACTTCCATACATAATAAATACAATTTTTGCCATTAAAATAAAGGAACCACACCCGGCTGGGGCGGCAAGACGTTCATAGTGCAGGGCTTCGGTAACGTCGGCCTCCACACTTGCCGCTACCTGGTCCGCGCCGGCGCCACCTGCATCGGAGTCATTGAGCACGACGGCGCTATACACAACCCTGACGGTATTGACCCTAAGGTAAGATTGAAATAAGTGCGGGAGTTAATATTGTTTAGTTATAGAGACTTTTCTTTGTAGGGTAGAAAAATCTAGTCTTTCGAAGTGCAGATCGTGAAGATATTGTATTGTCTTGTTATATGATGAAAAGACTAATGCCTAAATCAGCGAGTCCCAACTTTTATTTTAAATATATCAAAAGGTAGAGAAAAGTCCTGTAAATATTCTGCGGACCACTGATGGTCCGCGGACCACTGGTTGGGAACCAGTGGCCTAAATCATGTTTTTTTATATTTAAAGAATTCTCATTATTACATCGTTATCAATAATATAATATAAAAAATATCAAAACCAAAACAATTCCAAATAAAGAAATCAAAGTGTGTTGTAGTCAATATTTTTATATAAAATACTAAATACCTTTGAACCTGTATCACGCCGTAGAAATGTTGATTTTCGATGTGTGATTAGGAAAATTACAAAATAAAACAACGTTATATCACCTAATTAAATTATCAAAACTATCTATAATTCTATACGAAAGCTTAAGATAATTGTTTTTGTTTTTAAAATTAATTAACTAAATTAGTCATATCACTACTTTGTCACGTTTTTGATGTTTCACTGACGTTACGTCATTACGATCGAATGATCGCAAGATTAAAACATACTGTATAACAAACATGTTGTAAAACATTGTTATTACGATTAATAAAAAATATTATATTTGCCTAGCTATAACTTCATAACTTGTTATCAAAACGGAAACATTATTATAGCTATATCTATTGACTTACTAATAACTTTTAGTTTTTATATAAAGTACTTTGCGATGTATACAGTTTGATTATAAATATAACTAAAAATGTTAAAAAAAAAAGTAATCAAATTAGTTTCACGCTGTATCCCGCACACAGCGGGGTAGGCAGGGGGAACCTAGTGTAAAGACACTCCGTTCCCCACTTTCTGCCGAAGTTTGGAGGCA
>DWAO01002023.1:0-16975 GCA_018230605.1 Heliconius congener
TCGAGAAAATTACAATCACGAGAAAAATAAAGTAACCTATGTTCATCCCAAGACCCTCAAGTATCTCTATATGTGTATTTTATCACAATTGAATTAGTGGTTTTACCCTAATTGCGTAAAAGACAGACAGACAAACAGACAGACAGAGTTACTTTCGAATTTATAATAAGTTATATCACAACCAACTAACAAAAAATTATATCCATACAGCTCCATACAGTTCCTTACATAAAGGTATGCGTGGATGTCTATCTTTCCATATTAATACATCACTATCGAGCAAGGGTATAACAAGCAACACTTTTAATCACTTAACAACAGTAACAACTTATGAATAAGACATCATTTCGTTGTTGATCACAGGATCATTATCTGTTTCGATGAGACGTCACTACCATCGAGAGGTGGTCGAGAGGTGATACGTGACAGGAACACCGGCCGTCAGAGAGGATAGCACTGAATAATGTAACTATAGCTTTACGGTGACATACTTGTACCGTCTTCAAAAATCTATTCAGAAAATAAAAATAATAAAAACTTTACCCTTGTCCCTTCATTCAGCAGGGTATGCAAAGGGAGAGTAGGGAACAGAGTGTCTTAACACGTTTTTCTCGCTGTCTACTCTGCCAAAAAACGACCCATTATAGAAACGTATATTATTCCCCGTCGTTGCCTACAAAGTGGTCGTGAGCTCTATCCAATCCATCACGTATCTCCATTGTAAAGCCCCGACTCCCAAAGCTTCTCCGAGCTTATTCCGGTTGACATTCATTTTGCATGGATTGTCGATTTTAGATTACATTTTCATATCCTTGTGTTCTACACATCTAGTTTTCATGTGAATAGAGATTGAATTTAATTAGTTGACGGTGCTCGCACTTATAAACGCCAATTAGTGTTTAGTTAAGATTAAGTTGGTAGTACAGACTATATTAATAAGGCAACAGAATATCGCCCGTCTACGCGTAACACACGTCTACGTAAACGCGACGCTTAGTTATCAGAAGCTACAACTTCTGATAACTAAGCCAAAGCGCGGCGTTGAGTTTCGAGACTTAATGGAACGTTTTAATACTAAGTTCCCTCTGCCTAACCTGCTAACTTTTATGAGTAAATGAAAATAGTTCTTCCCCTTGAGTAGGAATCGACTCCACAACTGGCGCATTTACTGTCACGCGCCGTGCTGTGCCGTCGCGCCACGACGGTTGCAATTATTATTATTATTAATACACATAATGAATACTTGCAGTGTCGTCCTGCGGTTTACCACTTAAGGAAGGAATTCAATTACATAAAAAAATATTTCTTCTTCGATAAATCAAATAAAGCAAAATGTTTTCCCTTTTTGCTTATAATCATTCCAACCAACTTATAGATTATGCATCCTAAAATCCCAAAATTGGCCAAATGAACCCGTCACAGAGTGAAGTACGCGGTCACGAGGCTCGCTCGTATAACTAATGCACGCGTTGCTTGCGGCCGGCCATGTCCTGATCATAAATGCCCTTTGGACCAGACCTGGAATGTGGCGCGCTACAGTACACTACGCGCACGAGCACGTCTCGGACGGGAGCTATTATAAGTGTACGAATACTACATAGTAAGTACATATCTGGACAACACAATGCTCCGATGATGTATAGAATACATACTTGTCTCCCCTTATTTACAATATACGCTAATTAGTTATTCTCTAATACGAGTATGTACCTTCATTAAAACTCCGTACATCCGACATAGACGTTAAGTTAAATTGTACAATCGCATAAGTGACATTGTGTGTTTTGCGATAATAAAGTTTACATAAACCTAAACCTACATATTAATATTTCCAAGTTATTCTGTGTCAGTTTATACATTTTCTAATATTTGAATTTATAATTTCAACTATATAGACAGCCATATTGATTCGTTCCCAACATCCTAGGATATTATCAGCATCAACAGTCTATACAATTTTATGATAGGAGTAATATTATTAATAGATAGAAATCTAAAACCAAGAATATGGCTCCTGATAGTCGAGTGTCGAAAGCAGAAACTAAAGGTGAGTTCGATTGTGTGTCCGGAGCGTCCGCAGTTAAACCCCTGGACGCCTAAGTAGGCGATGCCTGGACGTCTGGTTATAACCAGACTCCATTTTTTCTCATGACTTATAAGTCATGAGAAACTTATAACTCATGACTTATAAGATATAACTCATGACTGAGTGTGACAAGTCATGAGAAAAAATGGAGTAACCAAAAATGAAAGGAATAGTAAATAGTTTTCGAAAAGGGGGGATAAAAGTGTGAAACAGAATGTCTTAACACTAAATTCCTTCTACCCTGCTATATGCGGGATACCGCGTGAATCAGAAGTACGTGTAGAAGAGTGGGATTTGAACCTCTGCTGCCTCTTGGAAACGAATTAGATTTTTGACGTGTGACTTGAAACCAACGCAGTTACACTTGCGACGCTTATATAATATAATCGCATAATTATATCATGTATTCAAATACAACTTGAGGCTTGAATTGAATACAAATGTATTAAAATAACTTGACTCCATTCAAAAAATCAACTTAACCGTCTACAGTTGAGACCAATGTACTATATTCCACAACTAAACCACACTAGCAGGTTCCCTCCCCCGGGGACGATGGGGAGCGTACAGCCGTACACCATATATCAGCTCCTCTGGGAAATCTAACTAGTCGGCATCTTGCCTGATGTGGAGTGTGGAGTGCAGGGTATGGGCAGTTCGTTGGATTAAACCGCGTCGTGTAATCTTTGAGGTGGTTAGATACATTGATTTATATTTGTGGGCTTTTGGTTCAAAAAAATTGAATAAGGAAAGTATAAGATTGTATTAGAAATTGAATTATGATGCTATTTATAAAATAATAACTTTACTCATTGTAAAGATTATTTAGAAGTATATTGCAAATATATCTATTTCTTTAACTTAGATAGAACGCTTTGAAAATCGACAAAAAACTCTGAATCTGAAAATTTGTTTAAGAGTTAAAGAGTTACAGCATGAGCTTTAATCCTATAATTATTTATTAACTAAACACCATGACGCCGTCATAGCGCAGCGGAGTAGCGGAGTAGCAACATTTGTGGGTTCAATTCACATTTAAGGAAATTTATTATTTTTATTTTCTGTTTAGGCAGTGTTGAGTTCCATCACTCAACATGTCTCAAAAATTGGCCGGAAAGTGAGGAACGGAGTGTCCTAACACTACATTGTTTCCTTCTTGCCACGCTATATCCGCGAAACAGCGTGAAGTTAAAACAAACTCAACAATTACTGGCAAAGTATAACCGACACTTACTTTCAATTAAATAATTTCCCGCAAAGAACTTAAAATTACATAATAACTTAATGAATATGCAGAACTAACTTCCCCGACTGGTTCGTAGTCGCAGCGTCGGGTGTCGCAGAGCGCGAGGTGTCGGAGAGCAGAGAGCGCAAACTAAAACAGAACCGGCAACTGTAATTAGTTGCTTATTAATTATACAATCACTTGAAACTGGCTGGAGTGTCGCCGACACCGCCGACACCGCCGACACTGTGGGGCCGCAGCCCGCACGCTAACGTTTACCCAACGCGAGAAAGTTTAATTATTAAGTAGATATCTGTTTCTCTACAGTTCCGTTCGCTTTAGTTTATGTTAATTTTATTATATGTTTTTCCGTGGTTTTCCGTTCCGTTTAAGACACTCCGTTACTTACGTTCCGTTACTTAGATTTTTTTATATATAGTGTTTTACCTGAATGAACTTGACACCACGCGTGTTGTCTTGGAGCCAGGGCTAGGAATTGATAACAAATAATTGAAATCGAACACCCAAAATCTTAGATAGACTAATAACGAGAAAATAATATTCGAATCAATATTTATTTGTACGACTGGTGTCTTTGCTTCAGCCACATTGAAGGAGTCGTTCCGCCGCGAGACCGACACAATCAACGCTCTCTGTTCTATTCATTAAAGGTGCTCTGATGTTTGTGGTCGCCTTCACCACTTCGCTATTCTATTGCCGTATTAAGGTACGTATCGATAATTATTTTAAATGCAATATGTACACAGACTAGCTTACATTCTTTTCCATTTAAAAAATTATTTAAAAAATGATACAAGTAGTGATGAGTGGCGGAACTCCGAGCTTTGATTTTCTACCAGAGCCAATAAATAAACATAATTCATTACCTCGAGTGGGAATTGAACACACAACCATCTCGTTTACAGTCAGACACTGACTACGCCTTCATGTACTTCGTCTACGCTTTCACGAAACGCTTAATAGAGTTTCGTGAAAGTGTCTGATAATTATTTCTAGTAACATCGACGGTCATGCTCATAGGTAGCAGCAGTAGGGTCGGGTGTGATGTTGCAGGCGACCACTTAACTGCCGTAAAAGCTTTATAATTCCATAAAACACCTTTTAAGTCTTAAAATGAACAATATTTTTCCATATACGGTAGGTGAAAAAAGTAAATATATTTGGTATATTCTATTTTTAAACATTTTTATAGTGTTACTCCACACTTAGGAAAGAAAAGTACTTATTTAGAAATCGTATAAAAATTTGAACGTAGCGGGACTCGAACCCGCGCCTCCTGGAAACCGAACAGGCGCTCTGACCGCTAAGCCATACGTTCTCATCAAGCTACGTCGAAATTTTTATACGCTTGTTACAACTTACTAACAACATAAATAAGTTCAAATTTTTATACGTTTTCTAAATAAGTATTTGGTCTATTTCAATTTGAACTGAGTGATTTAAACAAATATTCCCTAACATGGGAATCGAACCGAACCTACAGTTCTACAACTAGGATAGCATAAATCTAATTATTATATTTTTTTAACGTTATTTATTTTATCATATAGCGGAGTTGGCAGCGTCACGATCGTTCCTCATTTTCCACTCGATTTCGATGTGACGTGACGTGACGGAACACAACGCTGCATGTTGCCTTTCCAGAACCTATGAATCCACCACGAACGCATTTACAGTCTGACACTGTTCCACTGCGCCATCGCCATCAAATCTAATTATATAAAGTTTTCAAGTATTTCTTTTATATTTAACATAGTTATATGATGGAAAGCCTCCGAAGCTCCGGAATCACGGCTGAAGCTGGAAGTGCCGCGCTCAGCGAAACTCGCACAGAAATGTGAAAGTTGGTTCAGGTCTTATGTAAATGAGCAAAATTAAGAGATTCTCAAAAACATTTTAGTTGAAGTACTTGTAATAACATGTAAAAAGATATTGTTATACTAGCGGCTCGCCAGCGGCTTCACCCGCTTTAACTACATGATAATTGATTTAATAAGCAGAATTGATTGACAACTAAAATGACTTTTAATATGATTTTTTAATATCTGTAATATTGTAATATGATTTTTTTACTACATTATCGTAATTTCTATAAGAATTTTGGATTGTTTCGAACTAAAAAATACGACCAATGTTGATATTTGCTTTATAAAATATACATAAAGCGAATTATTTATTACACGTATACTATACGTATATTTTTGTAACATTACTTTCTTTCTACCTATGTTATGTTTTTTAAAACTCTGTTAAATGTGCTGATGTCAGTTAATAATTTAATTAACTGCTTTAGAAATATTATATTTTGCAATGATTACTACTTATAATTATCAAAACCTTAGACACTCATATAATAAGAATTGAGCAAATAGCTCCGATTATTTCCATTATATGAAAAAGAAACCTATTCGTTATAACGCATAGATTGACACGTTTCTATGTAAAGATAGCATCAGTACCGAGTAGTTCGTGTAGTGGACCCGCTAATACCTGCTGTTAGACGCAAAAGTTCATATTACTAGCAAATAGGTAAAACTGCTATTATATGTAGATTTTAATCGAAACTGATAGTCGATTGTTGCTAATCGATATTATTTTTATCTTTATGTATTTACATACTGAGCCGTGTCAGTTTGTGTCTAGCAAGCTCTATATGACTCTATATGACCCGCTTGAGCTGAAATAACGACTTTAGTTTTGATGAATGATTCTTCTCGTTTATTATCTAATATGGGTATCAAATGGATTTGAAAATACAATACACCATGAGAAAACCGGTCAAGTGCGAGTCGGTCTTGGCCGCACATGGCAGGATAGGCAGAGTGAATTATTAAGTCATTTCCGGTCCCCGCTTCCCGCCGAGATCTGGAGATATTGCGTGTTGAGTGGGGGAACTCAACACCGTGCGTACCCTTAGTATCTAATTGTCCAAAGTGAGCAACATATCACCGCACCGGACAGCGCCGCCCGGCGCCCCACTCCGACATCGCACCGCGCTCCACGCTGCGAACATGTCATGTAATCATTTCTGCAATAAAAATGTTTCAAGTATAACATCTAGTTTAAAAGTTATAATATTAATATAGATTTATGTCTTTACCCGACTACAAGAGCCAGTGTTGTTGTTTAGTATTTTTACTTAACGCTGCACTGAAAACGTTGTAAAATAATTATAGTAAGAGAATAAATAAAGCGTGCGACTATAAGCGCGACAGGTTGTGATTCCGATCTGGACCCTCTGGTCATGGGCATTTCATACAAACAGCCGACCTCGACCGTATATTAGACACATAGAACACCGATAACAGCGCGCGTCACTTAACAATATTATTTATTGGATATAAATCTCGTACTCTCTTAACTTTTAAAAATATGAGTCATTTTGGGTTAAAAGCTTTTACTCTGAAAGCGTGGAGCCTCGTTACGCGTAGAGGACACTCTGCGGAACACGTCGACTGGAATTACCGATTTTCCGCGTAAAATGTCTAACGTAAGCCAGAAATGGGGAAATGTGTTCGGAAATAAAACGTTGTCTTCTCTACTTATAGTTCAAACCGTACTATGTACTATGTACTATGTACTATGTACTATATACTATGTACTATGTACTATGTATCGAGCGCCGTACAACAGGAATGTTGCCGGATCATTTAGGGTTTTTCTTTTATGGATTTTCCTTAATTTTATTCTTTCTGAAAGAACGTCTGTAATTTTGGATTTTTTAGCTTTACATTGTATTACACATTTAACAGAGTATACAGAGAGAGCTTAGTGCTAAGACACTCGTTCCACCTACGCATGGCGCGGATATAAAGATATTTCATTTCCACGAATGGAGATCGAGCCCACGACTGACACGTGTACAGTCATACACTGTACCGCTGCGCCATGGCGGCATCAAAAACTTTGTTAATATTTTTATAAGAAATCAAAATTATTTGTATTTTAGTAATTGGTAAAAATATCTTATTTGGCCAAAAACTCTCAAAACAACATTTAAATATTTTTTCTTGCTAACCTTACTCGTATACTAAATATATATATATTTTCTTTTAGAATCACAGAATACTATTGCTATATTTATATCGGGCCGTGGTAGCGTATTTAACTGTAAACGCAATTCCGTATGATTTTTTTTTTATTTCAAGCACGGCGTTGAGTTCCACTACTTATCGGAATTTCGAACGGAGTGTCTTAACACTATTCAATATCCTACCCCGCTGTATGAGGGATACAGCGGGAAGTTACTAATATCATATAATATATACCGTGTTTAAACAGTCTTGTTTAAGTGTAGTTTCGTATATATCGCAAATGGTAAAGGTACTATTTTTTAAGACACGTAAAACAAATCAACGTAACGGGACTCGAATCCGCTCGAACCTCTTGTTTACCATCCACTCGTTCGGACCACTAAGCCACACGTTCTTATTAAGCTTCGTAAAAACTCTTATAGGTTCCTAGTTGTACAATTTGAAATCCCGCCGCGTTCAAATTTTATACGTTTCCTAAAAATAGTATTTAATAAATATTAAAAATAGTGTGCAATAATATTTTTGAAATGTCAACCATAATAAATACTCATTCCAAAACGCTATTCAATATGAAAATAATTAGCAATTAAAAGTAATTATAAAAATACTACCGACATCAGCACGCTGTCAAGTGTCACACTACAATCACAATCTGGGACATCGCTCCACTCAAAGTGAACTACGTGAAGCTGCAGGCCCCGCGCCCGCATTTGTCACGACGACCCCCGCACGGCCAGAAGCTGTCTGCGTCTAAACTTCGAGAGCCGCCCGCAAATAGACTAACAGTTCAGATGTAAGTTGTATTTTGTTGACTTCCACGAGTTTATCAGACCCGCTTCATCTTCGTAGTTAAGTAGTTGAGGGCAAGTCGGGAGAGCTACGAGACTACTTTAATATGTATGAGAACAAAAATATATTTTTTTCTGCACATAGCAGGCTAGGTAGGGGGGACCTGGGAACCAAGAACAAAACCACTCTGTTCTCACTAAGACACTTCCTTTGAAGAAATGAAAATATTAAGTATTTCATTTCGTGGAGTCTAATAAGAATCGAATTCACAACCTGTGACACTGATAACTTGACATCAGATATAGGTAAAGATATATAGATATAACACGCTTTAATAATGTCGACTCCTGCTTAACTAACTTTAAAGACTTGAAAAGTTATAAACAAAATCACTTGATTTATCTATCGCTGGTTATTATAAAATACAATAAACAAGTGCCACAAAGTGCGACTGTAAAACCGACTGGTTGTGGGTTCGATCCCCACTCGAGGAGATGAAATATATACTTTAATATGTTTTCATTTCTTCGATCTGGTGCCGAGGTAAAGCACGGTGTTATGTTCTGCCACTCAACACGCAATGCCTCCAGAATTCAGCAGATTGTGGGGAACGGAGTGTCTTAACACTAGTTTCCCTCTGCCTACCATGCTGTGTGCGGGATACATCGTGAACCTGATTAGTCCATGCAAAGTAAATTAAGAAAAAACCTTTAGTTAAAAAAAAATGAATATTAAATCAAGAGTTTCGAAGTGAAAAAGTGTAATACTGTGCATGCGAGTATGTGTGTTGAGTTCGACCTCTGCGTGAGGAAGTCCTATATACTTATGAACATTTAATTTTTCGATCAGGTTTAAACTAAATAAAAATATCTGTACCCTAAATAAAAAATATGTAGTCATTGAGGCACCGTGGGACGTCGTCTGACTGTAAACGCGGTAGTTGTATGATTGATGATCATTCGGGGAAATGAGTTATTATCAATTTTCCATTGAGTAAAGTTACTTAACACTAGGTTATCTCTGTCTACTTTGCTGTAAGTTGCATGCACGGTGAAGCTATTAGCGACTGTAAATGCGACAGTTGTGTGTTCCCACACGGGGGAATGAAGTATTTAAAACTAAATAAAAAATATATTATAAAATTGGTAAAACAAATTTCGTAAATATTAAGACTACATGCAAAAGTTTATGCTGTAATAAAATAGAGGCGGTGACATTACCAGTACATCACTGGTGCAGGAGTAGGTGTAGGTGCAGGAAGTCGCTACTCTCTTAGTGTTGGGATTGCAATTCTATTTCTACTTTTATTTCTCACAAAATCGTTCTATAGATTTTTCAATGTAACGCAATAATACAACGTGTACACATTCTTGTACTATTATACTTATTGTAATTAAAGGTAACTTACTCTAAGTAAAAAAATATTTTGAATTTGTTCTTTGGCATCACGCTGTATCCCGCATGTACCAGGGAGGCAGTGGGAACCTAGTGCTAAGACACTCTACTTCACACTTTCCGAAGGCATTGCGTATTGAGTACTGCGCTTTGCCTCGACACTAAAACGAAGAACCTCGAGTGGGAATCGAACCCACAACCTATCGCGTTAATAGTCACACCATTACGCCCCTGCGCCACGAGGGCTTTTATACATGTAATAAATTACATAAATAACGTATTTCTATATAATATACGAGCATACCGTCCTCGTTGGCGGTCCGCCAGCAGCGCGGCGTGCGGGCGACGGAGTGCAAATTGAATAGACAGTACACTATAACTACTACTACAACAAGGTACTACTAGGTACTACATGAAGCGGTACACGCAGCCTCTGCAAAAACTAATCATCGAGCCTTCACTCAAACTTCGACAACCTATATTTAGGCACAAAGGCTCACGAAAAAGTAATTAAAATGACAATGTAGTTCAAATATGTATATAAATATATGGATGTATGAGACTTTCAATAAAATAGGAATATATAGCTGCGCCTCGAATGTGAGGTTTCCTCCTAACCCGCTACATGCGGGATACAGTGTTCCGTTCGAGGGCCATCATTAAACCCCGCCGGCCTTCCCATGATCCCACACATCGATACAGATGCAATCAACGGCGTCAGCTTGTTTCGGAAATGGACGCAAACTCGATGGGAATTGTTATTTTTCGTGTCAACGTATCAACTGGACGGCTGCTGTTTACAACTATTAAGTGCCGAAAGCGATGTTACAGTGAATGTATTTTAGAGAGAGCTTCAGTTTAAATATTGGGGAACAAAATATATTTTAAGTAAAGATTATTGAAATAAATTTTGGAATTTTTTCTTACACGTAACGTGAAGAAATTACTCAAGGCTGCTCTTTGTCTTGTTACTAAAGGGAAGAAATTAAAATATGAAATAATGAATTCCCCTGACTGAGAATCGCACCCGAACCTACAAACGTCGCGTTTAACAATCACTAACTGAATAAAAGTTTCAGAAAGAGGGAATTAAGGGTGGATGAGTGTATTCTGGTCGAAACAATATAATTGACAGAAATATAAAAACACCTTATAAAATGACATATGTTTTACATTACAACTAACATGTTTGCTCTTTAAAAATAATAGGCGTTTTTAACTATGTTTTATAAGAAACTAAAATAATGTTGTCTACGTAAATTATACTCAAAGCGATCTTTTGGTCTTGAACACACACTGTGTCACTGCGACACGTCGATCAGACGACGGCGCTTATCTCGAGAACTGCTGGTTCGAATCGCTAATTGTTTTTGTATTGGATAGTCTGTTAATAGAGAGCTCCTAATAAGTCCTGTATTACATGTCGTAAGTCATTTTGCTGTGACCCGTCGTACCTACGGTCAGAGATACCTCGGGCACTCACGTTGTTTCTATTTGTCCGTGCTATTAAAGCTATTACCTTATATAAATATTCCTATGCCTCGGTAAAAAAGCAATACGCGGCGTTAAATTCCGCTAATCAACACGTAATGCCTAAAGAATTCGGTAAAAGTGGGGAAAGTGTAATCGAATTGTCTTAATGAGAACGGAGTGTTTTAGCACTACGTTCTGTTCAAATATCTTTATGGTCTAACCTGCAATGTGTAAAATAGAGCGTGAAGTTAAAAATGTTTATTACATGTTTTGGATCAACTAATTAAAAAAGGCTTAATTTATAATGCCCGGGCACTATATACTAATATACAATGTTGGAATGGTTGGATTGGTCCGAAGTAGCCAGGCCATCACTATAAATGTTGCAAAGTGACTTTTGCGCAATTTGATAATAAAGCTACATTTGACCAGACTCGGGAAGGGAAGCAAAACAACATACAGAACAAGCGAACCGTTTCGTTTCGTTTGTATTTGTCCTTTACATGAGTATTGAACTGACAACTATAGTGTCCGAGGAAATTGACTTTCCTTAATGTAAATGTTACAGTACTAGTTTACACAAGACGAATTAAAAATCTTTTCAATTTCCGAAGTTGTTTTGAAACGTAAAAGCTTAATTAGCCATCTCGAGGAGAAACTTTTTATTTAAGAACCCAGTGAGGCCGCTTTGGAGAACTATCTCCGGCGGCTGCATAATTTATTAACGGCGCGGAACATCATAAAATATGAAAGTTTATGTTCTCAGT
Organism: Heliconius congener; assembly: GCA_018230605.1. Lineage (NCBI taxonomy): Eukaryota > Metazoa > Arthropoda > Insecta > Lepidoptera > Nymphalidae > Heliconius > Heliconius congener. The sequence continues at coordinate 11,791 of DWAO01002023.1, forward strand.
TAAAAGTTTGTCCGCTTCGAAGTCGCAGTCGTAGGCTTCGGAGAAGTACGAAAACGGTGCTTGCAAGGTAGCTTTGTAACAAGCCGTTCCGTTTTTATACTCCGTTATTGATAGAAAAATTTATAGGATCTATCTTTACAACTTTTTTAAATTGTATGACTAACGTCACAACTGTAACTTTTATATGTTTTCTGAAATGTATTTTCGTAAGTGTGGAATAACATTTTAAATATGTAAAAAATATGTTTAGTTCGCACATGGCAGGCTGAAGGAACCTAGTGCAAAGAACCTCCGATGACGATCAAATTAAAAAGTTGCGTTAACTACAGTAGACGAGACGAGACGAGACCCACGACCACTTTAACCTTTCATTGTCAGTCAAACATTATTAGTCCATAGTTCTAGGACTATTCCTTTTTCAGTTTTATTTTATTTTATTTTTTTTTATTAACTTATATGCAAACGGAGGTCTGCTAGGAGTGACGTATAACTAAGTGTGACGTGCTTCATACAACCAACTGCCGCAATGCAGCGTCACCGCCGCTGATGTACGACAATGTAAGATATCATACTATTACTAAATATTTATTACAAGCTTCACGCTGTATCCCGCACATAGTAGGGTATGCAGAGGGAAACTGAGAACCTAGTGTGTTGACACACTCCGTTCCCCACTTTCCGACGACTTTTGGAGGAGTTGCGTGTTGAGTGGAGGAAAATAACGCCGTTTCTGCTTTGCTGGTACTAAAGCAAGGTTATGAAAATATATAAAAAAATACTAGCGACCCACACGTGGCACTGCGCTGCTCATAGATATATTAGACAACAATATAAAACTTTAACAATTATTATATTGTATCAATAGCGAGCCGCTTGCGGCTTCGCCTGCTTCAAACACACGCGTGTGTTGTACGAGTATATGTAGGATATAGGTTAAATATTTATTTTGATTGTTTTTAGAACATACTTTTATAGCGGCAATACATCAGTTACGAAGGTCAGACAAATGACCATGATGACAATGACGATGTTTATTATAGTTATTTTCATAGTATTCTATCATAGCTACTGTGGAGTAAAGCTGCAGATATAAATTCCATATTAATTTTCCAAAAAAGGGCCGTGAGACAACAATACAATCTTAAAGCTCGAGATTCTCTGCGAGATGTTTTCAAAGATACAGGTAATAGTTGCGTCGCAATATATAGGGGAGTTGTGCTTAAGATGACACACTACCAATATTGCTTTAAATAATTGCGCTAAGTGCGATCTTATAACGTTTTAGAGAGTGTCGGTAGATGTCGCTAATACTGAAATTCATTATAACGGAAAGTAAACGCACATTGGCAAGTAATTCATGTTTTCGTAATTTTGAATAGCAGAAAATTTTGCCTTCGTTTTTGCTTGGTGGTGAAAATACACGCAAGGTAAGAGTTTTCTATTAGAAGTCATTTTTAATGTAAAATAGGCTTTTTATATGACACAACTAACGCTAAAAGCGCATTCTTACCTATAAACTTTTGTCACAACTGTTACAATTAAATTCACATATCTATTGGGTAAGATGACATACAAAACGTGAGTATAAGATGGCATACTATGTCATCGTACCCTTATGAATAGAATCAATCGATTGACCAATAAAAGACCATGGGTTCTGAACAAATTTTAACTGGAAAGCCAGTTTTGCAGACAAAAGAGAAGTGCGTACTTAATTCAATTTCTCCATTGCTAAAATCTACTTCTACAGGAACGTCACGTGTGAACAAAAGTCAGTGGATCGCAGGTTGTGACGTCTAGTCCATTTATAAATGAAATGAAGGTTAAAAGAGCAGAAGCAAACTAAATATGTTATTTTTGAAAACGTAGACGTGAAGTTTAAACCCCCGCCAGACAGAGACCAGAAATAATGATGACATACGTTTAAAGTCTAAGATGACTTACTACGTCATCTTACCCTATGGGTATGTCGTCTTACACCGGTCGACCTAAGTGCCATTTATATATGATTTTTAATTGTATGTTGCTTTGATTGTTCTGAAACTAGCATAATTTCGTTAATTATGATATATATGATAATTTGCGCAATGTGCTGATCTCACACGACTTCATTTATTTCAAATACTTGTCTTGAAAGAAAAAGTATGTCATCTTAAGCACAATTCCCCTACATGTATTGCAATATTTTGTTTGTCCGTCTACTATACGTAACTATACGTAAAATAGTCTATAATAGTACTCCAAAATGTGTTTTAAATCTGTATCTGCAGAAAATTTAAAGCAACTGTAAATCGGTTATTTAGGAAAGCTTATTATACTGTCATGAATAATGTAACCTCAATATTGAAAAGAACAACTGTTAAGTTTCTTGGCGGCTCTTCTCAACAGGACTGCCTTCCGAGCCGGTGATTCGATGACATTCGATGATTCAAAAGTGCTTTTAAAAGTCTATTTGAATAAAAAATATTTTGAATTTGATTTGTTTATCCTATAGTAAGTGTCTTCATTTTAGGGATTCCGCATTTCAAAAGTTACTACTTTTTGTCCGTCTGTTTATCTCTAGCTCGTGCTGCTTAAGTTGGCTGATATCAGCCAACTTAAGTTTGTCAACTTTTATAAATTGTACTTCCCGCTGGCATAGGTAGGTACAATCCTGGAATTGGAAACGGAATTGGCCTGAAACGGAACCTTCGGTATGCAAGTTCAACTCGCACTTGATCGATTTTTTTATTCTTTTATTAAAAAAATGAAAACCGACTGGTGGAACGATTGTGGGTTCGATCCCCACTCGAGCAGATAAATAAGTATTTAAATGTATATTTCCATTTCTTCGCTCTGGTGTTGGGGCAAAGGGCGGCATTGAATTCTGCCACTTAACACGCAATGCCTCCAGAATTTGGCAGAAAGCGGGGACAGAAGGGCTTAACATTAGGTTCCCTCTGCCCATCCTGCTGTGTGCGGGATACAGCGTGAAGCTGAAAAAATATTCGACTTTTTGTACCTCCCACACCAAACGAAGTAGAAAAGTAAGTTAAGGAATATGTAGATATCCATTACACGCAAAGCATACCTTACTGTAAGCTCGTCCGCGTCTAAAACCATTAAAACATACGGGAGCGCCTAATTCCCTCGCGGACACCTTACAAACTAGCGACTGGCTATTACCACTACTAGCGCATGTAAGACCTCATTACGCGCCTCAACAAAGAGGGACCTCCTCCTCGTTACGACGTCTCGTATTTACACATTCACAGTCCTCCTCCTCAATGCAGCACTGAACTGCCCGCCTTGTTTACAGCGCGCGGATAATATGGTTTTACTTCACATTATTTAAAGAATTTCCCTCCTCGTATGGTGTAATTTTAGTTCGTTAGTGTGAGTGCATGTGTGTCATATGAACTATAAACACATCGGTCTGTAGTTACTTGTAATTAATTACTGTAACGTGGTGTGGGTGCCGCAGACGACGACGTTGCATATTTAACCACAGGAAGGCGGCATATCATTAAATGCTTTAATATTGACTTATTCATTACTTTACGCCTTTTAATTTTCATAACTCAACTGTACTTCGTTATTGAATGATAAATTGAAACACCAAACGTAATTATTCTATACTAAGTAGAACCTACAAATTACTAGTGTAAAACATATTTGGGGATACGACAAACTTAAGTTTTTAAATATTTTTTTAAGTGTTATTCCACACTTAGGAACTTACTAGCGCAATTGCTATATAACATTCGCAGGCAAACTAATGCCTTGAGTTGAATCAAATGACAATATATTTTTTTAAATGATTTTGATGAAATAAACATGATGAATTTTACATGTCGAGTTAAAACGAAACAATTGGTGAAAGGTTTAAGTAAATCGGTTCAGTACTTTCGGAGATCAGCATCACCATACAGGCAGACGGATAAGAAATTAAAAAAGTATATTTTTGCTTTCTATTAGTCTTTTTAAGTGCCCCTCCATCCATTTCAGCCAAAATTACTAAATGTACGGGCAAAATATTTTTACTGTTTTATTATATATAGAGATAGAGAAGAGATATTATGGGTGTAATACCCAAAATGATTAAAATAACCTTTTATCTCAATCCTTCATGAATAGGCTATAGTAGTAACTGATAGGCATCTAGAAATAAAACAAAAGTGGTTTTTAAATTTTTACTTTCTTAACCCTATGTCACGTCACTTTACTTCTTTAACCTGGAGACCTGCAACAACACAATGAAAAATTAATTATTATTATGAAGTACAAACTAGCAGCATGCTGAGTTGTCATTCATTTGTAAAAATACAAACACATGCCTTTTATTAATATACAGTTAATCAGCTTCCTGCTGTATCCCGTACATTGCAGGGTAGGCAGAGAGAAAATAAAGTGTTAAAACACTCCATTCTCCACTTTCGAATTTTGAAAACATTGCGTGTTGAGTGGCGGAACTCAACACGGCGCTTTGCCTGGACACCAGAATGAAGAAATGGAAATATAAATAAATACTTTATTTCCTCGGGTGGAGATTGAACCCACAACCAACTATCTCACCGGGTTGTGGGCAGTAAGTAGCAATATCAATAATTTCACTCAATCGTCCGTCAACTCTATGCGGCAATTCTACTGAAGTTAAGGAACAAACATCACTCTCTCTGTTAAAGTTTTTTTTTTTTAAATAATTTTATGGATTTGGTAGATTTAACATAAGATTTTTAACATCAAATCTATGAAGAATACATGACAATGAACTATTCACTTCTATCGTAGTTATAGGCAGAGGAATCGTCAAAAGTACACACTGTGCTACTGCTCTAATAACAACCTCTAGACTTTGATTTGTATTATTTTATCATAGCACGAAAATTCTTTGTATTAAAAGTCCATCAGTCCATATCTAAAGACCAATTATATCACTATATTGACTATTGCCATAGACATAAACAACGAAGTAAAGAATAATTAATAATTGCGAAAATGTAAAAGTAATATAAAAATTTTATATTATGTTTTTCTATAGATTTATTTCAATTTGATCTTTTCTATAATTTTGAAACAAATATAATGATGTAGGGAACTATTATTTATATTTACAGTTTATTTAATATGTGTCAATTATATAATTCCAATGCGAATAAGACAAAGGTTCTGATTTTTGAACGAGATGAAGAAAGGACGGAATGCA
>DWAO01002024.1:0-16975 GCA_018230605.1 Heliconius congener
TAACTTTGAGAGCTGCACTACAACGATGTTTACGTTTCTACGACCGGAACCGGAACGGTTGAAACAATTATGACTTGATAAATATTATTTAAATATTTAAATTTAGCCTCACAGTGCATCCGCAATTATTAGAATTGGCAATTATTAGACCAGGCAAAAACCTGGGAACCTAGTGGTAAGATAATCCGTTCCCCTTAATTGATTCCATCGTTTCCAGTTTCTTATAGTTTTGAAGTTTATAAGAGCAAAAATACCATATCTTTATGTCTTATACTTATATATTTTATGTAACTGAAAACAATATTAATTAAAGGATCGACCATCCACTTGTTGAAATCTTTTGATGAACTAAATAATAGTTCTACTATGAACAGAAAAAATCATCTAATGTTGATCTGAACCAAAGTCGTTTAGTTTTTGAAGGTGATTTAAAGCACGTAAGCAAGTAAGTCACGCAAGAGCCCTTGCCACGGTCGACGTCCTCTCAAGCAGCTACGTTGTGCTTGCAATTTCTCATGATCGGTATTTTTGCTAGCCACGTAGTGGCGCACTAAAGGCTAATAGGGCTAACAATATTAAAAATGTCCGAAAAATAAATGTGACGACCACAGTTCGACGGTTGCCTTGACCGACGGATTATATCGAAAGCGCGCGATGGCTCATGTGGTGGAATAATACTGTTAAGTAAGACAGTTCTTGTTCCTTATCTATGTATAGAGTCTTATTTGGTGATCAGTGAACTGTTCATGCAATATCTCTTATATCTCTATCTTTCAATTCATGAATTGCGATCTCCTGACCCGTATATTATATGTTCATTGTGAGATACAAACATCAACCTTTTATCTAATAATATACCAATATAGCGAATTTTCTAAATTTCCTTGATGTTTCTTTCAAAAGCATTTATAATATGTTGTGTGAATTTAATATAACGATCAATTTAATAAAACAGAACTGATCAACTTCAAGAGATCGTCTGATTTAAGATAGAAAACTGCCATTGCATTTTTTCCATGTTAATCTTTTCATTTCTACTTTATAGTATATATTTGTATAGTGTACCACGTACGTACATAAATAAATTAACGTTAAAACGCTTTTAGTAAAACTTTGATCCTTTCCCCTTTCTACAGAACGCAAACAGCTTATGGAGTAGAACCGAAAAAGATGTCCCACTTTTCTAAAAATGTATTTTTAGCTAGTTTTATCATTTATGTTGAATTATTGATTGCTTTTTTAACTTATCAATTAATTATAGATTTTGCAGAATTATATTTTTCGTGGAACCATTGCTTTGGGAATGGATGCTAGTATGCCTATAGGAATTAATTGCCTTGCTGTAAAAATATTAAGCAGGAGAGATGCCTGCAGTGTATGATAGATGTCCATTGCCACTAAGTAACTTAGAATTACAAAAAATATTTCGAATTTTTGTGATATATATATGCTTGCTGCCTAGATGCTGGCATCCGTAGTTGAGCGACTAAATATTATGTAAATCAAAGGTATGATACATAATAGCCTAAAAGCTATCTTTTAGGCTATTATGTATCATACCGGCGAATCTTTCATCAATCAATTGTATCAGCTGCTCTCCACGCTTAAACAATTAGCAACCAAGATATAGGGCTCTTTCTATATAGAACTGTAGAGGCCCTAGGTGCATCTATCTTCTGAAAATTCGAGGCGACTATCCTTTTAGCTAGGGAGAGATATAAAGATGCTCTTTTAAATTTTCAGAAAAATAAATACAAAAAATCTATAATTGTCTCTTAAATGTGTTCGTAATGCTCCAATCTGTTAAAGTGATTAAAATAAAAAGTAAGACATTGCTACTTATAATATAACAAGGCAGTGGCATTGATATTTTAAACTTTCAAGCATTATTTGTGGCTAATTTGTTCTTTTATAAAAGAGACAAAAAGAATCACAACGTATCTTTAAAAAAAATTTGTTATACATTTAGAAAAGCTATTCTAAATTTATTATTTGTAGATAGAATTTTTAGAAAGTAGGTCATCTATCCCAATGGGGCATTTATATCGGTTTTACTCTCCGTGCTTAAAAATGTATGCAGCACGTTATGCCACTGAGTGTTTCTCCCTTATAAAGCTGAAAGAACTCAGGTGTTCAAATGTACATACACATGCACAACATGTAAAATATATAGGAATGTTAAAAAAATGCTTACATTCATATGAAAGATTTCAAAAGCGAAAAAATCATAAGAAAAAAATATTTCGAAGGTACTTTATATAAATACTAAAACTACTACTACTATTAATTTACTTTAGACACGCACTAAATAAAAATAGTAAAGTATTCTCATTCATAAAAGTTTAGATGTAGACAGCAAACATGGAAAATGCAAAAAAATGTTTGCGTTGCAATTAACTTTATTCCGGTAATCAGTTAACCCGACAGGTTATTGGTTCAACTCCAACTCGAAGGAATAAAATATTTAATATTTGCATTTTCTACAATCTGGTGTCGAAGCAAAGCGCGGCGTCGAGTTCCGCCACTCAACAATGCCTCCAGAATTCGGCGGAAAATAGGGAACGCAGTGTCTTAACACTCTCCTTTACATATATATATATATATATATATATATGTATATAGTAAAATATATATATATATATATATATATATATATATATATATATATATATGATATAAAAAAATTATGTATTACTGTGATTATTTTAATACTAAATCATACTAAAAATAAAATTAAAATATTAAAAAGCACAAAGTAATATAACACTTACCTTTCGCTTAGCTCTAACAACTTGGATTTGATGATGTGTGCATTCGCCTATAGTTCTGCCTCGAAGAGCTGCACTCATTTGAGCGTAAGCCCACACCATCACTGACATCGGAACTACATATGTCACCGCTAGAAATACTAGATTATAGCTGTAACAAATTTCAAAATAGTTAACCTTAAGTTTCAGAAGTAAAAAAACTATGGAAGCTCCAGCTTACATATAAAGGAAATATTTTTAGTGTTAATTACTAAAAAGAGTATCGGCCCTGAACGTAGGCCACTCAATCTAAAAGTATGTCTACATTTATGTAAAGTTTTAATTTTATATTTCTATTATGGAGAGCAATTTAAATATTTAAATAAACGAAATAAAGTCAGAAAATATCTCAAGTAAAAAAGTAAACGGACGATGTAATAACTTAAACAGCGAAGTAAATAAAAAATAAAAGTGTGTAGTCAAGTAGCCAATATTGGCTGTGAAAACCATTCACTAGAACTCGAACCCGAGAATTTCTATCAATGCATAAACTTTTGAATACATTTTTATTTCCATTAGCATTAAGCGTTTTTAAAACTACATAATATAGTTTATTACTTTCGATTTACTATATTTATGAGGCCAGTCGTAGCGCAGTCGTAGCGCACGCACAAATTGTCAGTGTAAAATCGACTGGTTGTGGGTTCAATCTCCACTCGAAGAAATTAGATATCTATTTAAATTTATATTTTCATTTCTTCGCTCTGGAATCGAGGCAAAGCTCGGCGTTGAGTTCCGCCGCTCAACACGCAATGCCTCCAGAACTCGGTGGAAAGTGGAAAACAGAATGTCTTAACACTAAGTTCCCTTTTCCTACCCTGGTGTGTGCGGGATACAGCGTGAAGCTGATTTATATTTATTTTTAATTTACATTTAGTGTATTTTGAATTAAAAATAAGTATGTTATGTCCACATACTGTTACAACAAATAAAATATGTAAGAATTTCCCATAAAACGTTTTACAGTCATTAATTACGCTTACCAGTAATCCGTCTTCGAAGTGGGGTAGCTGCCATCCGGCCATTTTATAAAACATATCTCGCGTTCACCATTTATGTACCTTAGGATAGATATTAAAAAAAGTAAAGCGACAGCCTTAAAATATTTTTAAACAAGTAAAGATCTGATAACGTACGTTTAATTAGAGATATCATGTTAAAAAAACAGAGGCTTTTATTTTGTTTATTTTTTTTTTCTTTCTTTTATTGTATTATACTGTACGGTTAAAAGATTAGCTTAGTGTTTTTAGGGTTCCGTACGTCAAAAGGTAAAAGAGAAACCTTATTAGTCACTCACTTTTTTGTCAGTTTGTCAGTCTGTTTAAACCATTTATCTCGAGATCACGTAGAGGAATCAGGCTAAAATTAACACCAAACATTCAGGTCCACAGTCCCTCGGAGCCCAGAAAAAAATCTATCTTCTAAATCAACGCAATCAAAAGATACGAGCATTTATGCATCGATATTGCTGCAATTTTGTATGAAATTCGCCGTGTAATCAAAATCTGTACTGTTATGAAATTTAGCACAGTGAGAACTTACGAAATAAATAAAAGAAAAAATCCTAAAAGCGAAAATTTATAGGTATTTTATAAAAAAACATTACAAACTTATATATGTAGTTCATTTTATACAAAATGAGTGCATATTAAACTTAAATAGGCATGTCTACCTTTATTAGTTCTTATGTTATTACTTCCTTAAGTTAACCTAGAGTCTAATTCTTATGTAAACCTACAGTCTTGAAATTGGTAAGCCACGGTGAGCGAGTCCGACTCGCACTTAACCGTTTTTAAAATAATATTTGAAATTATTCCATATTTTAAGTACTAGATATACTATGAGTAATGAATCTTAATAAATCCCTTTCATAGTGCGGTTTCATTCTGCGAAAAGTATACAATAAGATGGATACATTTTCTGTTGCATCACAATAGATTCTCAACAATATTTCATTTCTTTATTGAGATTCTTATATGATACATTGGGTTGGGTTCTCTCTGCTTATCCTGCTATATGCGGGACACAGCGTGAAGAGTGACATACACTATGTTAAAATTTGAACATAATCAGCATACTTTAATACGAATATAAATGGTTCAAATTAAATTCTATATAAATGAGATAATAACATATAATTTTACCCACCATATTGTGAAATAATTATAAGAATAACTCACAAACATATATCATTCGTGTGCAATGGAAAGCCGAGTTAAGTATTCATTGAGTAATCAATCACAAACGCTACACTCCGCAATGATTCTCATATTTTATCCATTTAATAAATGTTTACTTTTATGTATGCCTAATATTATATACTAGTATCCATAAATCATTATTTGAGTAAATTCTTCACATTTTATTATAGACTGAGATCCCAGGGCCCACAGACCTGCGTCATTTTAGCAAAGATGAAATTTTGAAGTTTAATAGTCTAATACATAGTTAAGACGGTATGCGTACCTACTACGTTAAAGTAGAAACGCTCTTATTTAAGTATTTTTTTAAGAATAATGTAAGACAAAAATATTTATAATTGCCAGACCTCCTAAAGGTTGTTTAAAACTAGCAAACTACGTCAAACTCATCATTTTACGGGACTATATCAAGCCCCCTTATAAGCACTCAGACTGCTCCGTTGGCTCAATCATTCTCCTAGACAGAGAGGTACCTTTAGTTGGTACTACCTCTGAAAGATCTCCACTTTCAAGTCTTAAGTGCATATTAAACTAACGATCTTCAAAATTTTCGCTTTGCTAAAATGACGTAGGTCTAGAGGCCATAGGATCTTAACTATTATATAAAGTAACAAAGTACGGGGTAACAAAGGAGTAAAATTTACAATACTTATTGAACAAGATGGTTACAAGTTCACTGCTTCACTGCTTTATCTATACTATATAATTTTTTTTATTAAAATTACTAAAAATGTTAAATATGTGTATGGTTTTATTTATTTAGCTTCAGGCTGTATCCGTCACATCAGAGGGAATATGGGATCCTAGTGTCAAGATACTTCATTCACATTAAGCCGTTCCCCACTTTTCATCGAATTCTGGTGTTATTACGTGTTGAGTGGTGAAATTCAACGTCACACTTTGCCACGATACCAGAGAGAGCGAATAAAAATAGCCAGCTTCTGGTTTATGTAAGGATCACCGTTTGATCAATGACCGTCGATATGGCTTCCGCCATGGTGATGGCGCTGATTAGATGTTTTCATGCAGAACAAGAGAGCCAATGGACTTTACAGACCGTGCAGAGTGGAGTAGGTTAAGTAGGAAAGCAGATCCCGGCAACATATGCTGGGATTCATTCCAGGAGGAAGAAAAATAAGAATAGCCTAGCAGTTTTACAGGGATAATAAGCTCTTATATTTATGTTTTTAAAGAGAACTATAAACCAAAGATTAAAATTCAATATATAAATAAAACTAAATACTTAGTAATTTATATTCACTTAACCATCACCCTTCACAGTTGTTTACACAAAGTAGACGTGGCTAATAGCGGCAATAAAGTTAATAAGCCCTTGTTAAAAGTACTATTAAGAAGATTAATAGTCAAATTAGCCTACACTTCTATACAAGTCTGGTATCTTTATCGTTTTGGCTGTGAAAATTTAAGATATTTTTGTTTCAAATTTAAGACGGTCAAGAAAAATAAAAAAATGTTTAAATCTATTTAAAAAAAATTCAATAATAATATGATGAACGCAACTTGTATAACTGTAGAGGTTCGTTTCTCGTTATGGGATCACTCCTTTAAGCAACAGAATTGCATTTCAATTTATGCGCTTGAGCACTGTATTTTAGATTTAAACCAATATTTAGAAATATCTTGTATACAATATTATATTTCAGACAATCGACATTTTGGAACAAAACGACGGTTATATGGTGAAAGAATAGCATAAATTATTTCCTTATTTGAATATATTTGTTGAAAATATCATTATTATATCATTCTTACAATATTAATCTTCTCATACACTGAAAGTTTCAAAGGTATATTAAATCGATAAGTTTGAAACTTGTTAGCAGTACTGATGCTGTGGTTAATATCGATTATGTTTACAAAAGCCGCTATGCATACGAGTTTTATAAACTACTTTTAAAACATAAAAATTAAATCAGCTTTACGCTGTATCCCACAAACAGCAGGGTAGGCAGAGGGAACCTTGTGTAAGACACACCGTTCCCCACTTTCCGCCGAGTTCTGCAGGCATTGCATGTTGAATAGCGGAACTCAACGCCGCCCTTTGCCTCGACACCAAAGCGAAGATATGAAAATATAAATGTAAATAAATATTTTATTTCTTCGAATGGGGATCGAACCCACAACCAGTCGATTTTACAGTCACACTTCATGACGCTGCGCCACGACTGGCCTTGAAACCTGGAAACTACTGTTAGTTTCTTCATAAAATTTTAAAGTTTATTAGATTTCCGTAAATCAAAAGGAAAAGACGGTACTTTTATAGGCCTCTTACCTCAATTTCTCGTGGAAGTACAAAGCTAAAATTAATATTAAACATTTGAAGAGAATTATCAGTTAAAGTGTAAGTTATAAGAAAAGTCGTAGATGTACTTGTATATCTGTCTATGGTAGCTCGATTGTGATTTGAATATGTAATCATTTTGTGGTTTTGCACATAACTACAATAATATTATATAAAGTTATGTACCTTACATAATTGTATATTGACATTTATTATACTAAATTTTTCATATCATATTTTACTTAGCAAGATTATTGTAGAGTAAAATTAATAGCTGAATTTAAATATATTGTTAGCGTACTCGTGTAAAAGAGGGTAGATTTAGGTGAAAATAATTATAAAAGCAGTAGAATTGTGTCAATCGGGGGACAGTTGCGTGTAAGTGACGGCCCCTATTGAAAGGAAACTAGTGTGAAGTATTGTTGATGATACGTATCACCTATTGCAATTACATAGTATCTCTTTCAAAATAGTTTAGAGTCATATAGACGATGTCTGTTTTTATCGTATTTTTTTAAAAACGTTACCGATTGCGATTACTAACAATATATAATAATAAAATAACGGTCAAGTGCGGATCAGATTCGTTCATCGAGGGTTTCGTATCAATTTCAGAATTGAAGGTGAACAGTGTTTTTTAAAATTAGATTCCTAATTTGTCCAATAATTTCTTGACAAATTTGTCTGTACGTATCAAAAAAGTATAAAATATATTATTCAGCCTAATTAATTAACAGGAACATATGAGCTAACTTTCTATATGGCTCATGTTATACTATTATACATAAAATAATTTAATAATAATATTAAAATATTATTATTATTTGACATATGTTATGTGTTATAAATTAATTATGATTTTTTTTACTTAATGCTCCATTTTTCATCTTAATCCCTATATTTTGTTAAGAGTATTAAAAATTGTGGCTAGTCTTGGCACAGGGGCACAAACGTGCTATACAGGTTGTGGATTCGACTCGCACTCAATGAAATAAAATATGTAATATTTTCATTTTCTTACTCTCATGACGAGGCATATCCGCGTCGTTGAGTTCCACAGTTCAACACGCAATGCCTTAAAAATTCTGTGGGAAACGAAAGTGTCTTAATGACGGATGACGGAGTGTCTTAACGCAAATGTAAGATTCTATGTGTAACCTATAGGTTAGGCAGAGAATCTTAAATTTGCGTAATATATTATTCTGTTGTTACTTACTTTTTTGTATATGTATCCGAATAGAGTAAATTAGGCAGTGCAAGGAGTGCACTCGCGAACCATACGGTAAGTAAAGATGCGCGTGCGACACTGCGGCTCAGTCTATGCTGAAGAGGCTTCACTATGGCCACGTACCTGTCAAAAAGCCGTAACTTTTATGAATGTATATAAAAATGTTACTCTTATGGTAATAAAAAAAACTTATTTATCTGGCTTTCGAATTGTAAAAGTTTTTAAAAGCCTAGACTCGGAGAGTTTAAATTAAAAGTTTTAACGAGTGCGTCGCAATAATTTCGACAACAACGTAACATCTCTTGTGGTTAGTACAAAGAAGATTTTTTTGTTCACGTTTTTATATACATGATGATTAAATATGAGTTAATAATACCATTTTGCTATATTCCATATTGCACTAAATATAAAGGAAACGTAACTAAAATAAATCTTCCTTCCAGTGGATGGATGCACTTTAAGCTATAAAGTTTGTGTAGGTAATCTAATTTTTTTTTAGATAATATAAGCTTACTTTCAACTCTTGAGAGAAGCCAGAGAAAGTCGATATTAATATCATATATAGATAGATCAGCAGCAAACTGTGAAATTGACGCCGCGTCTAGAATTAACTCAAACAAAAAACCAGTCAAACATTCATTACATTACATTATAAACATTAAAACTAGCAAATAACTCTGTAGCTAGCTGCTTTTGTGTAAATATATTATTTCCACTGAATTCCGAACACGATAGGAATGAACCTGGGAACCTGGTGTTAAGACATTTCGTTCCAATAAAGACATTTCCGTTCTCGTTCGAGCGATTAAATGTAAATATTATATATTTCATTTTCTCAAGTAGGAATCGAGCCCACAACCTGCCGAGTTACAATCGCACGCTTGTGCCCCTGCGCCATGATTGGCTACTGAACAATTGAAAGTGTTGTTTCACTTAAAATAAATATACAGGGTGGAAGTGTAAGCACCACTTTAAATGAAACCACAGTTTTAACTACTCTATAAAAGCCTAACATCATTCAGAAAAAAAAGAATGCCAAAAATGAAAAAGATATTTTTTCAATCAAAATAAATAATAAAATTATCGTTTTAAGATAAAACACCATTTATAAAGAATATTATAAACACGCACACATACGCACGCACTTCCTGTCACCATCTATCAAACGGCAACGTCGCACACGCTTCATTCGAGAAATTGAGTCGCAGCAACTAGCGTAGGTATGTAGCTAACGGCGGCGAAGTGATATTAAATCAACGCTACACTTAGGAATACACTTTACACACATTTTTATCATATTATTTCTGTCCACTTATAATTTGTTGTTTTTTAATTTTCAAAGTGTCCCCCTTGCTTATGAATACATAAATTGCATTTGCGTAACCTGCGCGGTTGTCTTTTATTTTATCAAAAGCATGCGTAATTCTTTGCTTGTCTTCTGTATAGACTTCTGATGCGTACACTTCATTTTTACTTGCCCCAACAAAATAAAATCAAGCGGCGTGAGGTCCGGCGAACGGGCAGGCCACCGCTCCGATCCATTGTTCTCCAAATATGCTCGCGAGCGTGTTTCCGAGTGTGCGGGTGCTCTATCTAACTGAAACCACATCTTACGATATACGTCTAGGGGGACATACTGGCCTTAATATTTCATTTCAATGAATTTCAGCACACTGACACTGACAGCAAATCTGTATTGATGATTAGCTTCTCGACTTTGATATAAAAAAAAATCACTCCAGTATCTTAAATTTTGGGAGTTATGGCTAAATATCGTACGTAGCAGTTCTTAAACCGAACTCGGGGTCAATCAGGTAGGTAGGATAGCCAAGTAATAAGAGCAGCACTATTAAAGTCCGAATAACACACTAGAGTTAGAACAAAATAAGTTAACCGATAAAAGAGCAAAATACAAACAACACAATATTCAGTAACAAAACTTTTAATATTTTGACACCAACGTTGTCAACAACGTTGACAAAGTTATCAGTATGGCAATTGCAAAAACTTTTAAATAATGTACAATAAGTATGTTATTTTTATATTTTATTAGAATTTAAAAGCCTAATAAATAAATTATAAAATTATTTTTATGTTTGAAAAATATTTACGTATTTTACCCCAATATTTGAATACTAGTTTTCATTACAGATTTAAATTTTAATAATTACGTTTGTAGTAATAATAAATACAAGCAAAAATAATAAAATATTCATTTGGAATCTGTTGACACTAGTCATTACTTAAAAAGTTATTATTACAAGTGAAATCAGTAATTTAATATTGTCTTTTTTAACATAATAGCTCTAAAAAAATTATACAAATCTAAATAATACTAAAAATCTTAATAAAAAAATTATAACAATTTTCGAAAAGTATTTTAATTAACGGCAGTACCTTGTACTATGAACTATTACAATGATTTTTAATTATCTGTTTTTAATTATCCTTGACTGTCTTGTTGTTTACTTTATTTTGACGTCTTTAGATTTTGAGTGATTATTAAGTGTTTTAAATTATTTGGATGTTGTTTAATATTAATTTTATCATTGTGATGAATATGGCATGTGATTACTGAGTATTTCTCTTAAATACCTATGTATCGTAGTTCAATATCATTTTGTGTGTTAAAAATTTTGAATATAAATTTTGTGGGTGGTTTTATAAACCTGCATTATTTCAAAATAATTGCATAATAAAGTAAAAAAAATATAGTAGGATTTGATTAAACAATTTTAATAAGAGTTTTGAACGTTGTTTAGATTTATTATACAAAATAGGTAATTGCGTGACAAAGAACGAAAAATATCGTTCTCTCTCGTTCGGTTACGTGTTGTATGAATGAAAAGTAGAAGATAGGCAACGCTTAGTAGTATTTTTATAGTAGTATGTGTATGTGTCGTCACACGAAATAAAGGCTTGGATAAGCATCGTGAAATGAAAAAAAAATCCAACGTCTGAACTGTCGACCTGTTGGTACCTTGATTAATTTCTTTAGTTCTGGGCTTGCAATATTTTACCGTATATGCAGTTTCAGTAAAAGGAGCGCTATATACCAAGCCACTAAAGTCTATTACTATGTAACTCCATATTAATGTTCCTATAATATTGGTTTGGAATTGCTTAAGTGTAGAAAGATGTAAATATTGAAATCTATTTTTTTGTAAGTATAAATTATATATATATATATATATATATATATATATATTTTTTTCGTGGTAAATTTAAATTTAGTTAATGTTAATTCACCACCCCCACTAAACCACGAGAAGTTCGGCGGAAAATGGAGAATGGAGTGTCTTAACATTAGGTTCCCCCTGCCTACCCTGCTGTGTACAGGATACAGCGTGAAACTGAAGCTGAATGTCAATTCAATTTGAATTATTTTTTTAATCGACAAACTTAGTATCGTTTTATTATACTTTGTGAGCACATTTATAGGAGAAGTTGCACTCGACAGAACTAACTAACGCTCTTTATATACAGGTAAAAAAATAGTTTTTTTTACCTGTATATAAAGTCTTTATTAGTATCGTACATAGCAGGATTCGGTACTCCGCACCAGAAACACACATGCGGAATATATGCTGAATTTGGGACACATGTGCGTGTTGAGTTCTCTCATTGTCACACATTGTCTACCAAAGGAGGGAAATGAAAAAATAAATGATCTATTTCCTTCTCATTTCGGTGAGAATCGTATCCACAACTATCGCATATGCGAAAAGCGTATCATACTTTATAATCATAAATTTCATTTTTTTTTTTTCAAAGTAAAAGTGACATTTAAATATATAGCAAATACTTTACTTGTGTTATACATCATTTGGATATAATATAGAAATCACTTCTATCTTGAAGTTATAGAAATACTAGTATATAAAGTCTCGTTACAAAACATGTTACTGTATATTTCGGTAATTTTGTTTATTACGCATCATTTTCACATTAAAATTAATTTTACACAATAAAATTTTCAAATGAGTGGTCTGTAAAATTTATTAAATGCTTTCATTTGGCAAAATTTGCGGTTAAAATTAATCTTATTATTATAAAATGGTTTATGCAAAAGAAACTGAAACAAATAAACATCCGGACTTTTCTATACAATCGTTACTAAAAACAACCCAAGGTAATTGCGAACCGTAGAAAGCATTTGGTTTACAAATTGTCTCATTATCTTGAAACGTTCACGAAAATTAGAATCTCAAATGATCGTACATAGAAATAATGAATACTAAAATTGATAGTCACTTAAATTCAAAATTTAATGCAATACAAGCAGTGTTAGTTAGAATCATGTCTATCCTACATACATACAGGATTTTTTATGCTGTATCCCACACATATCAGGGTTGTTAGGGAACCTAGATTTAAGACACTTCGGTTCTAGAGAACCACTTCCACTTCTAGAGAAATTCTAAATTCTGGGGACATTGCGTTTGAGTAGCGAAACTCAACACCGCGCTTTGACTCGTTACCAGAACACAGAAAATGAAAATATTAAATATTTAATTTCCTTGAGTGAGAATCGAACCCACAATCTGTCGCACGTCTGTGCCCTTGCGCTGCTGCCATTAATGGTTATAATAGGTTTGTACAATTTTATATTATTCTATTTATGTAATGTAAACCAACAAAGTGTTAGGACATTTGTAACTAATATACAATAATAGGCCATTTAATATAATGGTGTTCATATGGCTATATTGTATATTATTTATCTTCTAGAAATTTGGAAATAGCGACATAGGCTTGAAACAGAATTTGAAATACTTAATATTATAAATAACTCATATCATCAATAACACGGAATAACATTAATGTCTCCATTAATATTATTATAGTCAAAACTTTTAATGTATTCGTTTATTTTAAAATCAGTATTAACTGAAAAAAACTGCAAACATTTTTAAATGAGTATAATATGATTTATATATTTTATAATATTACACAATATAGAAAATTTCATTTTGAACTGTGTTATGAAAATATAAATAAGGATGTTAGTCGCAAGCTCTGTACCTATATGTGTATGTTCCAATTCTTCTCACGTCGCGACTTGAATGGTAGAGTAGACAATACACAACTTATGTTTTGAATATTAGTGCTATATTGTTCTCAATAACATGACAAATGGAATCTAATTTGTCATACAAACTGCGTGAAAGGACTTTAAATATAATGGATGCGTAACCTACAAAAATTGATAACTTTTTTAACTTCCCAATCCTATATTTGAAGAACCTAGTGGTCTCACGTTTAACATTTCACCCATTTTCGAGAGATTGGGAGATGAGTTGCGGAACTAAACGCCGAGCTCAACACACGCAGAGATAAAACCTAGTGTTAAAACACTTTACTCTCTTGTACTTAACATAATACTTATTTTAACATTATAACATTTTCATTAACCTTCATTTGTTTTTTTCAGCTTCCCGCTGTATCCCGCGTGTAATAGAGTGGACAGGGTGAGACAGCAAAACAGGGCACTTTCCGCCGAATTCTCAAGGCATTGCGCATTGAGAAGCAGAACTCAATGCCGCGAGCGATGAAAATAAAAATATTAAATATTTAATTTCCTCAATTGGGAATTGAAACTAAAACTTCTCACGTCACACATTTTTGTGCCCCTCCACCACGTCTGGCCTAAAATGTTAGTTAAAATATTAGTTATTGAACTAATATTTTAACCAACATTTAAGGCTAGGCGTGGCGCAGGCGTTTATGTATTATACCTATACAATGACATACTCACCTATCCACAGTAATAGCAACAAGAGTAAAGACGCCGGCCGAAACAGTTAAATTGGCTGTAAAATTGCTTGCTGTACAGGTAACAGAGCCGAAAGGCCAATGGGCTGTGACTAGAAACACGAAATTTGGTGCCCCATTTAGTGTAGCCATAAGAAGATCCGCTACCGCCAGGTTCACCAGGAAGCAGTTCGTCACAGTCCTCATTCGACGATGTGCTGATAACAAACATATATCGACAAAAATTAAAAATAGCTAGAAGAAAATATCTTATTCTTTAGCTTCATGCTTAGTGCTGCATAAAGAATAGTATTTTTGGCATTACCTAAATGGATAAATGAAAATAATTAATTCTTCCGAGTGGGGATTGAACCTACAATCCTTAGGTTTACAATCAGCTGTCCCATTACCCCACGATCGCCAACGGAATAAAAACCTTTTTTTTAGTATCCTATAGATAAGAGGGGAGGGGAGGCAGAGGAAACCTAATTCTAAAACACTCCGTTTCCCACTTTCCGCCGAATGCACGCAGGAGGTACTGCGTGTTGAAAGGCTCAACGCTTTTGTCTCGACATCAAAACGAAATAATAAAGATATGCTATTACTATTACATTGCTATTGCTATAATACTATTACAATATACAACACTATCAAATGAATGAAAAGCTAATCCATGTATGATTTTTTAATTCAACTAAAAGCTAGGTATTTGTTAGAAAATAGGACTATAGTGTCCGAATACTAAAAAAGAAGGAATAAAGGAAACATCGCATATGTGTCTGAGTAGTCTCTAATCTTGTTTTTTCGAATTCAAACACGTACACGTGATAAGGAAGCTCTTTTATTACTATTGACCTTTTCCATTTCACATTGTATCGCCGGGGACAGTTTGTGTTTAGTTATTTCCTTGCTAATAGATTTTTTTGTGTGCCAAATTCAAAATTAGATTTAGATTAATTAAGAAGATTTCAATTTAGATTTCAATTAATAAACATTGGCAAGAATAGTAAGTAATAACACAAAAAGTCTAATGAAATGTCATACAATCTATTTATCATAATATTTTTAAGTAATTTTAAATCATTGTCGAGTGTTGAGAATCTTCGTCATATTGATAAAGCAGTACAACTAGTTTGGCGACGCCAGCCGTGGCTTAGAGGCAGTAGTGTGTGAGTGCGTGTGAATATTTTATATTTTTATTTCTTCGCTTTGGTTTCGAGGCAAAATGCGGTGTTGAGTTCCGTCACTCAACACGCAATGGCTCCAGAATTCAGCGAAACATGGGGAACGGTGTGTATTAATATTAGGTTCCCTTTGCCTATCCTGCCGTGTACGGGATAGTGTGAAGCTAAAAAAACTAAACGAAGAAAAAAAAAATACTTTGGCTAAGTATAACTTTGACACAACTCCAATTGCGCGAAATTAATATTCTTTCCATAGTAAACATATGTATGTATGTACCTATAAAGATTCAAAATCCCTTTATTACGTGCGTATAATAAAACCTTTTGTTTATTAGGCATTACAACGCTACTTTATCTCTTGTCCTGGAGACTAGCTAAAGGTTACTTTGGCTTATATAAGCATTTTCATTTCACAAAATTAAACCGAAATTAGACAATGACAATTTGTCAGCGACATCTCTTAATTAATCTATAGAGCTACTAAGTACTACTACTGTTAGTATATTTTAGCTTCACGTGTCATTCGCATATAACAGTATACACAGAGAGAACGAAGACACTAAACTTTCCACTCTCCACCAAAATTGGAAAATTGTGTTTTGTGGAATCCAATCCACATTTTGTCTTACAATGGACAAGTAATAGGAATAAATTAAATATAATAATTTACTTGAGTGGTTGAACCCGCAATCATCAAATTAACAGTCAAGCACTGCTGCTCTACCATGATGATGATGATAAAGAAACGTTACATTACTGGATAACAATCTTGATTGATTTTTAGATAGTCATTTTAATAATAGCTATTAGCAACAAATGAATATTTATAAATTTATCAAGTTCATACGTACCTAAAACAATCCATATTACTAAAGTATTCCCAATTATGGCCAGCAGAAGCATAATGGCGAACACTATGAGCCATGCCAGCTGACCCCACCATGGAGGACTGTACGGTCTCCTCCCCATTCCCATACAATTGCCAAGTGTGATTCTGTAAAGAAAATTTTAAGTAAGTTGCATATTTTTTTTATTTATCGTAATCTCTTGCTGTGAGACGATTAATAACTTTATTCTCCACTTTCCGCTCGCGCCGATGTGCGCCGAATTTTCCAATTAACCCTGAGATTACCGGATTCAACAAACATTTTTTTTTTCCTTTTTATTTCACGTTGTATCTCTAGTGTTTAGACACATAGATCCCATTAAGGTACTTCCGTTGCAGAATGTGGAGACTTTTCGTCAAATTCTGGAGCGAGAGCGTGCTGTATTGCAGAACTCAATGCCACGCTTGGCCTCATTACCCTGAGTGAGAATCGAACCCACAACCTGTGGTGTTTACGTGACTGACCTCAAAATAGCCTAAAAATATTTTAGTATACGTGATATAACACGCAATGTTTCTAGAATTCAGTGGAAAGTGGGGAATGGAAATGTCTTAAGTCTCAAATTTTTATACGTTTTCTAATTAAGTATTTATCTTTCCTAAGTGTGGATTA
>DWAO01002025.1:0-16974 GCA_018230605.1 Heliconius congener
TCCAGAATTCGGCAGAAAGTGGGGAACGGAGTGTCTAAACACTAGGTTCCCTCTGTCTACCCTGCTGTGTCCTGGATACGGCGTGAAGCTGAAATAAAAAAATCTGTAATTGGATTTTCTTGAAACAAAAAATATTTTACTATAAAACAGAGTATTCATTTCACGTAAGTATAATTGGTATAGTGACATCTGTTGGTATATTTAAGAAGTCATGTACGGAAATATACTTACAGGCTACAAATAAACACATATTTATATTTTTAATTATTTATTCAAACAATAACAGTAAAAATTTGTGATTACTTTATAAAATTTATGGCAAAATATAAAATATTTGACATAGATTTAACACTAAACTAAATAATGTTTTTTTCCATTGCTTATAAGGAACGCGTTCATTTTGTTTCCGCACCAATTTGTAATGTTGGTAGCGATGTATTTCAATTTCAAACGGTTTTCGATTGTGTAGTGTTTTATAGCGTTTGTCAAATTTATGAAACTTTTATGAAAGTAATCAATTTAACCAATTATGTCAATATTTAATGAATTATTTCCTAAAATCTGTGAAATATCAAAAGAATTTACTAAGAATTTCAATGATGAGTTAAAGGTATATTAATCCTATGGATATATTTTAACGTTCCTTTCCTAAGCCGTTTGCGTGATTTAGTTTTAATTCATTTGAAAGTTTAGTTTGCGTTCAAAACAGTGTTATTTGTGAATAAGTGTGTGATAATAATTCAATTGCAGGCCGCGTTCCAGTGTTTAGATAAGTTTGAGGAAGAATTTAAAAATGGGAAAATCAGAGCGCGGGAGGCCCAAAAAGATAAAAGTGTTTTGACGACCCTTCCAAGTATCAACGAGATTGAAGGTTTGCTCTTTTTACTATCTATCATATGAATAATATCCATGTCATATACGATAAACACAATATACAATAATAAATTCAAATAAACCATCTGTTATGTTGAAACATTTTCGAGAACGTTTAATTCATGAATTAGAAGCAATGTACATAAATTTATTTCAATTTTAAAGTAAATATTTTTAATTAAGTATACATACGTCCCTCAGCTCTATTTTATTTGATAATATTACATACTCATAAGTTGAATAATTTTAAATTCCATTTTGGCAGTAGTATATTACATCTTAAAGTAACATTGCCTTCCTAAATGTAAGCAATGTAAAATGCAATTAACTCACATTTATACATCAGAATATGTGAATCTTATAGAGCTTTTGTGTGAGGTTGCTGGTTGATTATTTCTCAAATTATTAAATGACCACTTGTTTATTTAAAAAATGCTTTTTACTAGACAACAAAAGTACTTTGATAAATATTTTTTATGCAAGAAATGGTGTGTAAATAAGGAAATATTGTCACTGTCAGTCATTAATTGAAAAATTATTTTTATTCAGCTTTATGCTAAGAAAAACTCCATTGCCTACTTTTTTCCGAATTTTTGAGGCTTTGCATATTATACTTTGCCAACACTGCTTCGCCTTATTATCGGAGCAACAAAATAAAAATATGAATAAATAATGATTAACTTTCATGAGTGGGGATTGCACCCACAGCTGTCACGTTTAGTCACACATTATTGTCACTCCTCAAAACATATTTATATTACAATTAGAATGGATGGCATGTCTTAATAGGAACAGAGTGTCTTAGCATTAGATTCCAAGGTTCCCACTGCATACCCTGCATATGTATAAGATACAGAGTGAAGCTAAAAAAATGTTATTGTATTACTGTTACATAAAAACTTGTTATCAAAAATATTATTTCTCCTTTTATCATGGGGTTGTCATGGTGTAGTATAAAGCTAAAAAAAATGCTACAGTCAATCTGGGTAACTTTGTTTTGTTTGGATAGCATTGACAGTAGGACCTCCAACTAGTTTTGATAATTTTTCTGTCCGATACAACATTATTGATTATTTTAAAAATGAAAAAAAACTTAAGGGTCAGAACAAGGAAAACACAATATAGATTTAAATTGATTTGAATTTCTGTCTGAAATTGAAAATAAATTAGTATGATGATTATGTATCTACAGTATTTACCAGTAAAAATAATATAAAAGAGCCCAGGTTCTACATAATTGATGACCATTTTCTGTATATGCAGGGGTGGAGAGGTAAATAGACTATTAATACTCAAGTTCTTAGAATTTTTTTGTTTACTTAAATTATTTTTTATTACTTATATTATTTTTATGTTTGATTTCTTTTTAGTTTGCCTAAAAGGTTTCTATTTAACATGGTTTCAAGAATTTTTTGATGCTGTTTAAAAATATGTAGTATACAAATCAAACACTCTAGACTGATTCTCCACTTTTTTTGAAATATAAGACAAAACTGCACAATGATATTTTATTACATCGGTTACATCCATTGCTTAATAAAAACACAAACCAATGTTACCTAGATTAATAAGGAGAAGAACAAAAGCATAATATAACAAGAATCCTTACCTTTTTATGAATGGTTCTTTGTGAGTCAAAGTTACCCTTGATGAGGGTAACTTTAACAGGCTACCAAATTCAGATTTTCTTCTATTAATGTATTTTAAAAGGTTTATGTGAATGTCTATGGGTGAAAATATTATGAGAGCAATAATAAAACAAAAACCCTCTTGCATTGCCTTGAATTTTAAGTAAATGTGAAATATTGCTTGTATCTGTCAAAGTTACCCAGGTTGTCTGTAGTAAATGTAATTTTATTTTAAGACACTAACTCCCTTTCCTATGTTATCTCTCCTCCTACTCTTTATAATCTAACTATAAAAATCTAAGTAATATTGCAATAGTTTTGATTTATAAATATAAAAACTTATTACTACACTGTTTAGACCACTTGTTATTTTATAGTGTGAATTTTTGTTAATAACTACAACAAAACTTTTAATTATATATATATATATAAAGGTATCATACAATTATTCCAGATGACACTGTCAAATCTAGTAACCGAACCACCTCCTCTGACCGATCGTCAACTGAGAGCACTGACCGTAGAGGATCCAAGAAAAGAAGTAAACATGAAGTGGATGGTATTCAGAGTCCTGAGGTGGAGAAACGTCAAAAACGTAATGCATCTGTTAAAGCGCAGAATATGATTAGTAAACAGGTAAATCAATTTTGGTGACTTTATTTGTGTTGGAAAGTAAATTGGTATACATTTTTTAATTTATGAACTGATGATTGATATATCACTAACTTAACAATTTAAATGTAAACATTGTTTTATGTTCTATTACATTGATACCATACCATCAATATTTTTTCTTATAAATCTTCCATGTACAGACACTAATCAATTACAATTAAATTATATGTATAATAAGTAGGATTCTTAAATGGACGCTTCATTTGGTGAGGCCTTCCCTAGCTTGACCCATGCTTCCTCCAGGTTTTAACAGGTTTTACCAGTTCTATTAAGTCATCCTGTTTTGGTTGTTAGCATGATATTATTTGTTTTTGTAGCTAGCTACTAAATTAAACCCAAAAAAATAAGTTAATTTATTTTAAAAAAATAAGTTAATTTTATTATTTTTTCTATACAAATCTGTCATATAGTGTTTTATATTTTTATTATATCTTTTTTGGGTTTCTAAATAAGCTAATTTCTTGGGAATAAACAATTAATAATATTTTTACAATACAGGTCAATGTCAATCTAACACAGAAAATGCGTCGTGAAGCTTCCATAGAAAAATCTGGGAAAGGACGCCGTAAGAAAGACGAAGACAAAGAGAATGCTGAACCTCCCGCTATACAAAGTAGACACATTTCTTTGTAATAATTATCCAGTAACAATCAAATGGAGTAGCTTTTATTAATTTCTTTTAGTCTCACACTGTATCCTGCATAAACCAGAGTAGGCATAGGGAACCTGTTAACTTAAAGATAAAACACTCCGTTCCCATTAAGACACTTCCGTTCACCATTTTCAGAGAAATCCTGGAAACACTGTGTGTTGAGTGGCCAAACTTAACACCGCGATTTGCCTCGTAACATCGAAATATTTCGTTCCCTCGGGGGACAGTCGAACCCACAACCTGTAGCATGCTTGTCCCCGCGCCGCCGCCGCCAGCCCACATATAACATTAGTGGGAAGCCACTGTTAATACAATCTTTAATATTCATCGCCTAATTTTTGAGAATTTACGTATTGAATTGCGGAATTCAACGCCGCGCAGTGCAGATAAATGAAAATAATTCATTCCGTCAAATTTTGACTTGCTGCGCGATATCCTTATAATACGGCCTCAATATCCTTATAATAGTTCTACAATCTTTATAGTAAGGGGGTAGGCAGTGGGAACCTAGTAATACTACATTTTCCGCCGAATCCCGGAGGCATTGTGGGTTGTTGAGTGGCGGAACTCAACGCCATGCGTTGCCTTGACAACAGAACGAAGGAAATAGAAAATATTAAATATTTCATTTGTTCGAGTGAGAATCTAACCCACGACCTGTCGTGTTTAGTCACACTTTGTGTCTGCGCTGCGACTTGCCTCAAATAATTTATCATTGTTATATATTTTATAGTTAAAGAAGAAAAAATCTCGCTGCCAGCCGAGCCAATGGATGTGGAATCTTTGCCAATGAAAATTGAACCTGTAGACAATATAGCAATGCCGCCGCCCGCATTGCCTGTACCCAGTAAGCTTGGATCCTTAGACTATATTAATTACTAACAACTGCCTTGCAGCTTCACCTAATTCAACTACACGATTAATTATTTACTAAACTGAATTGCTTTCGTGTTCCTATAACATAGCTTTAAAAAATATATGTTACATTGACAAAATGACCAACATTAAATGTGCAACTGTATTTGCATTTGTATTTTTTATGATGTTTCTGAGATTAGTGTACATAAACATACAGACATTGAAATTAAAAAATCTGGTTTTACTACATTATTGAATGCTCCCAATAATAGTTTTTCCTATCTTTATATCCATTTCATGTATATAGTGGTTATAAAACTAAAGAGATTTCTTAGCTTCAGATTGACAATTTTTATTCCATGTCATGTGAATGTTAAACCAACTGGAGTCATTGCAACGGGCCAGCCCATTATATAAACAAATGTTATAAACAAATATACTGAAAGTCTTATAAACAAATATACTGAATTGGTAATAACCTATGAACAAGCTTAACATTCGACAAGTTAACAATTTGTTTACGAGATGGTATGACGTTATATCATGGTGCTGCTGTTTCACGTTTTTAGAGAATAAACAAAGTGACCTAGAACTCTGATATGAATGAGTTACGATGGGTGCAGTTGGAGAACTACGAAAATACTATTTTTTATATAAAATATAGCTAAGACTATTGAATAATAAAATATAGCTAAGACTATTGTTAGAAAAACAGTAATCTCTCTAAATCTAAATTAACACAACTAAATAAATATGCTATGTTGGTATACTTGAGAAATGTAATTTTATTATAAACGGTGTGTCAAATTGTTTTAAAACTATATGTAATTTTTTTATAAAATACTTTTAGAGCCTCGCAAAGGACAGAAAGAGAAGGAACCTGAAACGTCAGAAGAAGAAGGTTCTAGAAGACGGACCACGCGAACACGCAAACAGACGGACAATTTACCTGTACAAAGTGCAGGTAAATATTTTTAAGTATATACACAATTTTTTTTCAGCTTGCATCCTGCATATTTCAGGGAAGATGGAGCCAAACTAATATTTTTATCACTTTTTTTCACACACCTTTTTTATCACTTTTTTTCACACATTCCGTCACACAACACAGTTGTGTGACGGACGGAATGCCGCTCTTTGTCTTCCTTTAGAAGCAAAAACATGAAAATACAATTTATTGCCCCAAGTGTGAATTGAACCCACAACAGTCGCATTTACACAAGCAGTTCAACTGGCCTTGACGGCCTTACTACACACTAATGATTTAACAGACGTAGTTAAAAAAAATGGGATAACTCAGTTTTTTGTTAATAATTAATCATTTTATTTCTTAGCATCGAACAGATCAACTAGGGCCAGTTCGAGAGCGATCAAACAAAATGAAGAAGAAGCCCCGCAGCCTGAAGCCCGACCCAAGAGGACTAGAGCCAAGAAGGTAATCATTCAAATTCCAAATGTCACAATATTCTTGATTCAAGTGGAATGTTGCAAGCACTTTTTGAATTGTAGAATGAACATTAACGCTGGCTGGACATTGACATAAGGCAGTTAAATTAAAATTTCTAAATTATTCTTTATTCAATTGACATGTTTGATGTAAGCTCCTTCTGTGGTACTGAATGATCATGTTAATTGACATTACTTCATAGATTTCATTTATTTTTCATTAAAAAAATTTTTGCCGACTTCCAACCGACTGGCTTCTTCTTTTTCCCGACTGCTAAGGAAGGGTTATGTTTTTCGTGCGTATCTTGTATGTATGTATGTATGTATGTAATATTCTTTATTACCTCATATCTCCAGAACCGCTGAACGAATTTACATATTTGAGGTATCGTTAGATTCATATTAGCAGCCCAAGTGTTCTTAGATAGGTGACGTTAAAAAAAACAAACATGACGCCTGTGTGCATGCCATTGGACTTGGTGAAAAAAAAATCGTTTCGAATACTACAATAGGGGTATCAAATTCAAGAGCTCAATACAAGAATTTCAAAAGGTATATCATGACTATCATTACCGTAATGAATCCTAACAAAAAAGTGAGAAATAAAAAAAAATTGTAAAAACAAAAACCCCGACTGCAGAAAACTAAAAACAAAATAAACAAGCCCAATAGTTTATTAGCATTAACAGTCGGGACCTACAAGTAATTCTTTAATCAATAAAACCTTTACCAGGGACCCCGCATAGTTTAAAGAGGTCCCGACTGTTAATTATAATAAACTATTGGGCTTGTTTATTTTCTGTTTAGTTTTCAGCAGTCGGGGTTTTCGTTTTTACAAATATATATTTTTTTATGTTTGCTGCCTCAGAACTTTTAACTGCGTGATTGATTTTGATGATTATTTGAAAACTGGTGCTTCCTATCTGTCAGAAAATTAATTAAATTACGTCTTAAATTTGTATTAAGTTAATAACTCAAATCACGCTAATAACTCAATATCACGCTAACCGATTTGGATGATTCTTTTTTGTATTGTAAGAGATACACTTCAAGGGTAGTTTGATTGAAAGTTTGGTTAGGTTCTGATCATGGGATCGGTCAGTTTTTTTTGTTCAAAAATATAATTATGTATTATCAAAAGGAAATTTAGTTGAATTATTATTAGTAGAGGTTATTTTAATTGTCCAGATTACTGAATTGTATATTAAATGTATCACAGAAAAAGTAATTTTTTTACAATAATAACAAGTAATGGGCTTACACATTTTTTCTTTTGTATCTCTTAAGATATTTCACTGTAAGTATTGTTTTGTATATATATAATTCTTAAGATTGTATTTTATATAATTTTCTATTTATACCAATAGAAATAATATTTGCTAGGCCATTTTGGCGCATCGGTTTAGTCTGACTAAACTATATTGTGGGTGCGCGGTGCCAATTGGCAAATTTGAGCGAAAAGTGGAGAAAGAAGTATCTCGATACTAGATTTGCTTTGCCAAACCTTATTAATATAAAAAAAATATGTGTTAATGATAATTAATAGTTGTTCATTATTTTTAGGTTGTCGAAACATCAACAACAGACAGTGAAAATAATCAAGCGCCAGTGGAAAGTATCACAGGTAATTTTTTATTCATAGAAATTCGGCACATTGCCGCAATACCTCTATCACGGTCATGGGTTCAATTTCCACTTAAAGTAATATATTATTTTGATTTTTTTCATCTTTCACCCAGACAAAAGTGTGGCGTTGAGTTACGCCACTATAAACATGCAAATAGAGCTGAGGAAGAATTGTGCATGGGGATCGAGTAAAAATTAAGTTTACGCTGCGTACCCTGGCTATAAAGGGAATACATCGTCAAGCTATAAAATATATAAGCTTTAAAAAAATACTTAATATTTTTCAGGGTCACCTGCTGATAAACCAAGACCAAAACGTACGAGAAAGGTACAGAAAGCCGCGTAAGTATATGTTTACTTATTATTTAAATAATGTTCATAAAAACAAAAGGCCAGTTGTGGCACAGGGACATAAGCGGACGACAGCAAACGCGACAGGTTGTGGATTCGATTCCCACCAGTGTGAAACTGAAATCTTAACAATAGGTTCTCAGGTCCCATCTACCTGCGGTCCCATCTATCTATGTGCGGGAAGCAGCGTGAAGCTACAAAATATGCATAAGGAACAAATAAAAGCTTTAATAAGAACATTTTTTACACATTACAAAATTATTATATTTCAGTGAAAAAGAACCAGAAAAGGAAACAGAAGAGGCTCAAGAAGAAATACAAGAGCAATCACAAAAGCAAACTGAATCTACAGAACCACCATTAAAATTTATATCACCGAAAAAAGAACGTATAACGCAAATAGAACCTGAAGTTGTAATACAATCACCAGTCCTACAGAAATTGACTAAAACTAATGATAAGGTTAAGAATAATGATAAAGTAATGACACAAGTTAATGATGATGAAGTTACTTCAGAAAATATACAAGCGGTAGAAGTAGATGTTATATTGGATAAAACTAAAATAATTTCTGTAGAAAATACTACTATGGATACTACAGTTGTTTTGCCCAATGGTGTTTATAGACATGCTCCTGTTACGCCTAAGAATATTGTAAGTAAATTCACGTTGGTTTTTGTTAATATATGCTTCTATGCTAATATAAAATTAATTGGACTTTACTCATATAACCCAAATTTGGATGCCAAATATTGAGTGCAATACATAAAGTCTCTAAATCGGACTAAAATTTGTGAACGGAGCCAGGAGTGTTGAATTTTTATACATTAGACTAAAGTTATTAATTTCGATTAACAATTTGAATTTAATTTTCAGTGCCAAATGAATGAAACAGTGGTTCTAGATAAATGTAACGAAACATCAGTGTTGGACAAACCACAGACTAACGTTATAATGGACGCTACTGTCGTTATTGAAAAAAATACGGGTAATTATTATATTTTAACATAATAATTGTGTATAGTTAAAATTAGATTTAATGTGAGCTATGTAATTTTTAATGTATGTGCATTGTTTTAAAAAATATAGTCATTTAAATCATTATATTACAGTCCATTTTTATATTTTAACGTTAGTTTAATAACATGATATAAGGTAATTAAAATAAAAGTTATTTTTGGGTCATAAAGTTGTTAAGGTCTTGGTGCAAGGCGAGTGTCTTTCTGTAAAGGCGATACGAGTTCGATTCCCAATCGAGGGAAGATTGAAATTATTATTAATTCCCCGCTCTGGTATACAGAGCGCGCCGTTGAGTTCCCTTCACCCTTTATTATTATTTATTTTATGTATTAAAAGAAGTTTCTTATTTATAGACCAAAGAGTACCTAACTTGACTGATGATAATTCACTACTAACTGACGATAGTGACACCATAGAGCAGACACCACCGAAACAAACATCGCCAGCACAACAGCCTACGTAAGTGTTTAAATTAATTAAATATAATAAAGATAAATAATACGAAAGTTAAGCCCATAATAGTGTGTGATCATATGATCGATGGTTATCGATTCAATTGCTACTTGAGTAAATAAGTTATTTTCGTTTTCTCAAACTGGTAACAAAACAAAACGCAGCGTTAAGTATTTATATTAAATACACGAAACGCGGATATAGCGTGAACCAAAAAAAATATATAATAACGATATTAAGGTATAATACACGTTGAAATGAAAGTGTTTGACTATTGACACGATAACTGCGGGTCTGATCCCAACTCTGGGAACAATTTTATATGAACATGATTGGTACCTTACTATTGTTAGGGTTCCGTCCCTCTTAAGGGAAAAAGGAACCCTTATACTGTTATTCGACCCGCCATCTGTCCATCAAGATGATGGATGGATTGCGGATCTCAGGAACTGTTGGTGATATCGAGTTGAAATTAAAACCATATACTCAGGTTTACAGTTCCTTGATTTCCTGAATAAATCGTATTTCTAGACCCAAAAAACCCATATTTCGACACCATAACGGGGAATTAAAATTAATAGGGTACTTCCCTTTAACCTAGAATTATGAAATTTGGCAACTAACATCTATAGGTAGTACTAGTTCAGGAAAAAATCTGAAAACTACATTTGTGTACTTGATATTAAAGCCACTAGCAAAGCTAAGCTTAAATTTTAGAAAAAGCTCGAGACCTCCAGAGGAATAAATTTTGCTTGCGCTCCAATTCGCGCTTGTCCGGTTTAATTTGGAATAACTGCAAATTCGAGTCGTAGGTTCGTTGTTCTCTCGGATGGATGCTTTTTTTCTTTTGTCCGCCCTGATAAGACAATAGTCCGGCGTCAAGTTCCCGCTACTCATCACAAAATGTATTAAATTCGGGCGGGAACTGAAGAAAGGTGAGTCTTCGTCGTCAGATGAGTCTTAACAGTAGGTCCTCTCTGTCTACTCGGTAACGACGAAACTTATAAAAATGTTTTATTTCAATATATATTTATTATTTATATTCACATATAGTCCTTAATTAATAATAGGTCTTTTACTATTATATAATTATAGGTCTGCCGTCAAAGAAAAAGTCCAACAGTTCGAGGAAATGGCGTCGAGGGTGACTAGGACTAAAACACGAGCAATGGTTAAAAAGGTATTTTTTTACAGCTAAACACATTTTTTTAGTGATATATATAAAGTAGTTTTTTTTGACATTTTAAAAGTATTCAAAATAGAAAATTGTTATTACTATCTTAGTAAACCAAACAACAATTTGGGGGCATAGTTATATTTTAAAAAAATAATTTACCTGTTCTACAAAGGCAAATCACGGCGTTGAATTCCGTACTATGTCTTAACACAAGTCTCATATCTACTAAAATATATTACTAACAATTAAATACATATTTTATACCTTTCTTATTTCCAGGAGGACCCGGCAGAAACGCAGACTCCTCCAGATAAAATATCTAAAGCAATATTATCAAGCGAGACACTCACTAAGATGAATAATATGATATTCAATGGAAAGACACCGCAGGTATAAAGATATATTTTTTTAGCTTTGAATATAAGTTTCGGCAGAAGAAACCTAACGTTAAGACACTCCGTTACCCACGCAGAACATAATATTATTTGGACAAAAAGTGTAATATTATCTTCTGTTATTGTAGATATCAAACTCTGCAACCAAACCCCGTGTCAATACAACAAAAACAATGATACCAACTACAAGCAAACTGAGCGGCGTTCGCGCTAAAGAAGACGAGAAAAGGGAAAAAGAGGATGCCAGAAGAAAAAAGGAAGCTCTATTAGAGGCTAAAAGGGAGATGCAAAAGAAGTAAATATGTGTTGTAATTTTTTTGTTTAGTTGTGAATTTAAATAATGATATATTATTTTTTAATATATATGTTTTTTAGATGTATTTAATTTTAAATTTCTTAAATTGTACTGTTTAGTTAATTGTCACTCATCCACTCCCACGGCTTGACTGGAAAATATCTCTTATATAGACAATTATGTCCACCTTTATACACCAAGTATTTTATGTTTTACTTTCTATTGTATTTTAGTGCAATAAATAATATTATATAATATGTCAATATAATATATTTATTGCTCTTACAGATTCGCAAAAATCTTACCCTATCGTGTTATATCCTATAGAGTGAAATGAGAAACCTCTTTTTGAGATAATAAAATAATTGTTTTTGTAACAGAAAACGCGAAGACAAGATGGCGGCGGCGGCGGCGGCGCGCGAGGCGGCGGAGCGCGAGCGGCGCGCGCTGCTGCAGGCGGCGGCGCGCGAGCGGCGCGAGAAGCAGGTGCACGCCGACCTGGGCAAGCTGGAGCGCCTCAAGGAAGTGGAGCGGGTCGGTATATGAAACAAGCTTTTACTGGGGGCATTAATAATATAACCGAACACAAAACAACGATTTTAAAATTTGTTTGTCTGTCTGTCTGTTTATGCACGGCAATTTCAGCAACGGCTTAACCATTTCAAATACGCTTCTCACTAAAGTGTTTTGTTAAGTTCCCATGATTATTTAGCGTTAGTTTTATGTTATTCGGTTCAAAAATAAAAAAGTTATGTCTACCTATGTTCCTATGGAGATAAAAAGAGTCGCAGTTTTAGATAATTCATATATGTATTGCAGCGTAAGCAG
Organism: Heliconius congener; assembly: GCA_018230605.1. Lineage (NCBI taxonomy): Eukaryota > Metazoa > Arthropoda > Insecta > Lepidoptera > Nymphalidae > Heliconius > Heliconius congener. The sequence continues at coordinate 12,278 of DWAO01002025.1, forward strand.
GAGCTGGCGCGCAAGGCGGCGGAGACGGAGGAGCGGCGGCGCGCGGAGGAGGCGGCGCGCCGCCAGCGCCTGGCCGACGAGCGGCGCCGCGCCGACGAGCGCCAGCGCGCGCCCGACGACGCCGACGCGTGCGTACTAAGTGCCTGACCTAACGTTATACTTTCTAAATGTGTCACAGTTGGGCACTTTTCTTAGCGCGTCATCTATTTAAGTTTTATTGAGTATTTTTATATTTATGGCGTAAATACTTTATATAATAAAAACTATAGAAGATATATATGATAATTAATTAACATATCAATTATAGGTTATTATTTTTTTTAGTTTAAAAAAAGAGGCTGCCATAATGGCGCGGGAGATGGAACGAAGACAAAAGGAGTTTATGGAGATACAGAAGATGAAACAACGCATGGAAGGAGATAAAAGTATGTTGTTTCCATAAAACAAAATTGTAACTGATCACTTTCTGTACGTGGAAAGTATATGAAACAATGTACTAATCAAACTAATGTAACCTAAAAGAATTAATTTTAATTTTTTTGTCTGTATGTCTCCGCATTTGTACATTATAATCTCTCCCATGATTATATCAAAATTATTTAAATTTTCTAACTGCTGCAGAAGTGGTGCGTTGAGTTCCTTCACGCAACATGGAATGTTTAGTAAGTTAAGGGGCCGCAGTGCCCCTTAACATTCGGTTCCACATTACTACTCTGATTTGCGGAAAAATGCATGGATCATCGATTTAACCCGTTGTACCTGTGGCCAGAGTTACCTTAGCTTACTTAGAATGTTTCATTCGTAACTCGCTTTTATTTATATTTTTTTAAGCTTCGCGCGCTTCGAAAACATTCAATTTTCTCTAATGGGATTAATGGAAATCGAACCCACAACCTGTCGCGTTCAGTCGCCCTTGCGGCACTACTGGCCACAATTTATTACTATTTACAAAGAGATAGCTAGTAAATGTAGTAAAGACAATTAACTGTAGGAGACCCTATATAACTATAGTATTTTGTACATTTCAGTTCTAACCCCACTAAAAACTATCAACGGCCACCCTCCCATGGAGCCAGTGTACATGTCAGATGGATTCCAGTACCTCAACTCTGATGAGGACGAGGAGACGGAGCGGGTACCGCCCACATGGTCCACCTCCAAGGTATTGTATAAGAATGTATGGATTTGAATAGAAAGTGCCTTATAAATTGAACAGTAGTTAAAGCTATCCAGCTATAGAGTGAAAAGATGAGTTGAATATGTAACCTTTATTTATGTGTATATTGGAATGGATGTGGTCCTTTTTCTATGGGTTCTTAATGGGAACTAATCCCCCTAAAAAATGGCCGACATTTGCCTTCCAATGGAGTTCAAAATTTAGTTAATAGAATGTGAAATTTAATTTACATGGTCTTCTTTATTATTTATGAGTCGTCAAGTATTATTATTGGCCGTCGTGGTGCAGTAGGCAGTGTCTGACAGGCAATACTATGGTTGTGGGTTGGATCGCCACACTGAACAATGATTATATTTTAATTGTTTTAATTTCTTCACTATCGGCCAAGTGCCATGGTAAAATTATTTTTCGTTTTCCTTTCCTCCAGGCCCGCCGCCAACAACTCTACATACAAGCCCGCATACAAGCGCACCACATTGACAAACTCTTCTCAGTAAGAGAACACACACCAGACTTACAAGAAATATTCCCAAGTATAGAAAAGAAACGCCTGAAACGCACTTCGTCTGCCGTTTGGAGGACACCGCCACGTTTACCTGTGCTTAAGGAATGAGGTAGGCTTAATGGATATTAAGCAGCGAACGCAGCATAAAGATTATCTTTAAAAAAAGGATTTTATTAAAGATAATCTTTACGCTGCGGAGGAGGCTGGAGGTTCCCTCTGCCTATCACTCTGCAGAATCCTGTAACCTATAAAAAATTAGCAATGAAACATTTTTTTTTGTTTTCAGATCAAGAAACCAACCACGAGTCGCTGGCGGCGCACTGTAAATAACTATTAACTATACAATAGGTTATGATATATTTAAACTATATAATAAAATAATCAAGGAAATTCATATATCTGTGCCTTAGTTTGTCATTGAATTCATTTAGTAAGTACAAAATTGTATTTTTATAATATTGAAGTTAGATTAGTGAGTAATTTTGTTTAATTCAGTCAATAATTTTTTTATTATTTGACATTTGATTGACCATAACATCTTGGTACCATAATGGATACTATCTACTGAGTGTCTTAATTCGTTTATAATGAGAAGTCATTACGAAATTGAGAACTTAACTTAGTGACTCGGCTCTCTTTTGTATGAAAGTCTCTAAGAAATCAGTTAAAAATTGGTATATTCCATAATATTACCTATACTATTGAATTTTACAATGTAAATGACACTACACACGAACACTTTGAACGTAAAATAGATAATATAATTATGAAATTATTATTAAGTTTCTGGCGTTTGTTATAATTGTTTTTATTATATATTTTTTTTAACAATGTGACATATTGGCCGTTAAATATTATCAAAATCTTAATTTTGTTGGTTAACGCTAATATATCGTTTTTTCAGAAGTTCATCTATAAAATTATGTTTACTTTATTTCTTCAGAAAAAATATTTAGAATCAAAAACTAGATGATAATAAAAAAAGGGTGTTAACTTTTTTTTTCATATTTAACAGTCAATATGTCATTATCAATAATACTTATTATGAATTTGAATTATAGTTGAGTGCTTTTTATATTGTAACTCTGGTAGACAAAACGCGTTAAATTTTATAACAATAGTAAAAAATGATGTCTTAACCTAGTTTAGGTTACCTTTGCCTATCCCGCGAAATGCGGGATACAGCGTAAAGCTAATCAAAACTGAGTTAATAAAATTAGTCTGCCGTAATAAAGATCATCAATTAACTATATTTTAATTTCCAAAATGGTGGAATTATTTAAATATGTTTCAAAGCACTGAACAATGTTTGTAATATACAGCTTTCAGCGCAGAAACGACTTCACATATTTGATTGTAATTATAACTATATATTTATTAAACAAGGCCGATCAAGAAGAATTGAAGGCAAAAAGAATTCCGCTTCTGAGCACGCAATGTCCCGAAACTTGGGCGATGCATGGAGAATGGAGTCTTAACATAAGATTCCCGTTGCCTACCTTGCTATATGCGAGATACAGCGTGAAAACAATTTGTTAGCAAGAATATTATATAACTCATAGTCCTGTTTCTTAACATCAAAAGTTCTGAAAATATTCTGCACTGATAGCTGTTATCACTTAAAAAGACACAATGATAGTGTATCAGCGTGACGTCACGTTTAGTTAATTATTAAAATTAAGACTGCCATGTATTCGCAAGTGTTAGATATAAATAAACATTTTACATTTAGTGTATTGATTGTTTTGTCGTTTCATTTTTGTCCTTATTTATTGTTATTTTAATTACGATTTATCATATGATGTCAGTGGCACAGAGCTGCCTGTGAAGGCGACGGCGTAAGTTCAATCCCCATTATGGCGAATGGAGTTTCTTCATTTCCTCGCTATTTTAACGCGACATTGAATTCCGCCATTTTATATTCCGCAATATCATGCAAATTATGCAATATGTGGGGAACGGAGTGTTTTAGCAGTTAAAATCTATAACTACTCAAAATTTACTATAAAAGACAAATACCGCTTCGTGGCATAAACTGGACGATTGTAGATTTAATTCCCACTTGGGAGCATAAAAAATTTAATATTTTCATTTCCTCGATCTAGTCACTAGACAAAGCGCGAAGTTCAATTGCACTACTAAATTGTTCGAACATTATCCTATCCTGTTATATGCAGGACATAACAAAAAGTTATAGAAACGAATGGATAATAAATAAAACAACATTTCTAAACAGTATTTTAATACTAAACACCACTGTATCCTTACGAAATTCAGATAAAACAGCCACAAAATCGAACAAGTATCGATATATTTATAAAGATGTTAAAAGCCAGTGAGTCGCGTGTGAGTTTTATAAACAAATCAATACTTATTCCAACTTATAAAGGAATGTCAGCATAATGTATTTTATATACATTATAACTATTGCAAATGGCAGTTTTCTTTTGTAATAATATATGATCGAAAATCGAAATAAAAAAAATAATAATTTAAACATTTAAATACATGATTCTACATACACATCTCGGGCTAAAGATAATGACAGATAAAATGGCGCCAACTTTTTTTTGTAATTTTTTTAACATTATTAATCCAAAGCGGCAGCACCAGAGATAATTTCGATAAGCTCCCGAGTGATGACGGCCTGGCGGGTCCTATTGAATGTGAGTGTTAGTTTGTCAATCATTTCTCCTGCATTCTTGGATGCGTTGTCCATGGCCGACATTCTGGAGGATTGTTCGGAACAAGCGCCTTCCTTTAAGGCGTAGAACAACATGGAGGCGAGTGAGAACTCCATGTAGGATTGGAGAACGTCCGAGTCCAAGGAATCGTAGACGGCTAGCTTTGGTGCTGACTGAAATTGTTATAAAATCGTAATGAATTGTTTATCTTTTTTAACACTAGGTTTACGGGACCCGTCAATTTGACGGATTTCAAACTTTGAAATGAAACACGCTAAAAACCATAGCATTAATCTTAACTATTTTGCATCGTAAATTTATAATTTCATTA
>DWAO01002026.1:0-16970 GCA_018230605.1 Heliconius congener
CCACTCGAGGAGATGAAATATTTACTTAAATGTATATTTCCATTTCTTCGCTCTGCCTACCCTACTGTGTGCGGGATACAGCGTGAAACTAATTTTATTTAATTTTAATTTAATTTGTTGTGTTTCGTCCCTCCACACGCAACGCTTAGAAAAATTCTTCAGAAAGTGGAGAACGGAAAGATAACACTAGATTCCCTCTGCGTACCCTGCAGTATGTGGGATACAGCGTGAAGCTGATTTATTTTTTATTTTTATTAATAAATAATCAGATTAACATTTAATTTATTTCGTTTATATATAAAGCCAGTATTTTGGTTATAAGTAACATTTTAATCATTCAGCTGCTCCCAAGCTTTCTTAGCATAAGTCTGCTTTAGCTCACGTTGAGGTGCAACCTCCATTTTAAGAAATGAAACAAAATTGAAACCAGATCGTGGATCGTGATCGTGGAATGCATTTCTATACGTACCAAGTATTAAGCAACGATATTGCAACTAAATAATATAGTAGTTATAGCAGTGTAAAGTTTTTAGTAGCATATTCGTATGTATGTTTATTTCATATGAGCACGGTAGGAGATTTATAAAAAAAATTACTTAGCTTCACGCTGTATTTCTAACGGAGTAGTCAGAGAGAACGGAGCTAAACGCTATGGTCCCTGCATACCTCTTCCGCCTCGTCAACCGTATATCGCCTCATGATTTTTACAAATGGTAAATTAATTAACATATTAATATTGCATTTAAACTTTTTGTTAATTATTTAAGAAATATACGCATTTAGTGTTAAAGAAATTTAAAGTGAATACTGTAAAGAAAAAAAAGACATATTTTTTTACACCTATGGATATTTTTAACTCTTTTAAATATCTACGGTTTTATTGAAACACTTTTTGAAACACGATTTTGTAATAAGACTAACTACATTCATTAGTTATTTAAATAAATTCTTTGGACAAACAACTACGTAGATACATTAATAAATATCAAGTTACACGAGTTGATATTACATGGAGTTACAAAAGCTTGAACGCTATCCCTACATTAGGAAATCTTGTGACACGAGGATCAACTCCAACATTCTTGTTCACTGAAGAAATACAAGACATGACGAAATGTCTACAAAGAGTTGTCGTTTCACGTCTATTATAAAGGTTTATATAGTTTCACATGGTAGGTCCCAACAGAGACTGAAGGATTTCAACGTTTCACACGACAAGAAATAATGTTGCTACCTCCAATTTTACAGTTCAAATTTTCTTTGAAATAAATGTTAAATATTGTATTTCTTAATATTTACCTGTTTGAATTATTCTAAATACTCCTTGGAGTATCTATTTGCATCATAGTTGTGAGCTCTATCCGAATCGGAAATGATTTATTTTTATATCTATATGTTATTTATCATCTCCCACTACGATAGACAATGGGTGCCGTTCATGAAGGGGAGAATAGAGTGTCGTAATACTAAATTCTCTCTTCCTACCCTATCTATATGCCATATAAAGTCTTAAATTAAAAAGAAAATATATTATTGCAAAATATAATAAATACCTTGCTGACCTCGGGTAAGGAAGAAAACGGTATAAACAACAAAGTATACCTGAGTAACAACATCCTAAGAATAAGTGTTTCATATCATACATTCTCCATTGCATAACAAAGTTGAAAAGTTCTTTTGGTATATAGAAATAAAGAATAGCCAGCTTTTACGTCGTAAGCATTTTCCAGATAAGATCTGTTCATCAAACTTCTAATATTTTAAGAATTCTTTTAAATCCTTTTACGTGCAGGAAATGAGAAAACGTGAAAACTTATGAAACTCCAGTGGCTTTAAAGTTTTTAAGCTTATATCAAGCTAATATTTAAATTGGATTCATTGTTGTTTATACATAAAACTTAACGTGGTTTTAGAAATTCTGTCAGAATATCTCTTTACGGGTTGAATGATTACATTAATTCAAGAAGAATAATGTTTTCGCTTAAAATTCAACTTACGAGGGCAGTCGTGGCGCAACAGGCGTGTGACTGTAAATACGGTAGGTTGTGAGTATGATTCACACTCGAGGAAATTATATATTTAATATTTTTATTTTTTCACTCTGGTGTCGAGACTAAGCGCGGTGTTGAGTTTCGCTACTCAACACGAAATGCTTCTAGAATTCGGCAGAAAATGGGGAACAGAGTGTCTTAATATTAGGTTCTCTCTGCTTACCATGCAATGTACGGGAATCAGTCGTGAAGCTGATTTGAATTTGAACATTTACGTTCTTTTATACACGCTAAGAGCTAAAATACATTTATCCCTTTATAAATATATGCGTTATCTTGGTCATAAATATTAGCACTGGCCGTAAAGCTAGGCTGTGAGTGTGTCGTTGTAACAAAGAAAATTCCAAATTTTAAGAGCATACAACTATATCGTTTACGAGGTTTGGTATCTAGTTCTAAAGCGATCTGAGTATGACCATATGTGTTTACTGCGTGGCCCGTAAAGGTTTTATAGTCCCACAGACTGTATTCACGAATGCTTTCTGAGCAGGCCACTCTGGAGTCCTCGTAAAAGCCAGTATAAGTGCCTCTGTGCAGCTAATTAATCCTTTTGGAATGGTTTACTTCTTTATTAGGTCTTGTTCAAGCTTGCTGTTTTATTGTTATCGCTCCGACAATATGTAATACCCGTTTGGTGAGAGCCTTTCAGCGTAAGGATTTATTCATTGTGTTTTTAATATACATATATTTTTTTATATAAATATTTTTTTATGAACCGTCGTGAAACAGTGGCACCGAATCTGGTTGGTTGTGGATGGGACTCGGGAGAATGATTCTATATAAATTATTTTCATTATACCGCTCTTGCAAGGCAAAGCGCGTCGTTGAGTTCTGGAACTCAATGTTATTCGGTTTCCTTAACTTTACATTTTTCAAATCTAATTATTTATATCTTGCATTCTATATCAACATTTATAAGGGCTCATAAATACGTATTTTTGTTCAAACGTAACAATATTTTTTTAAAATTATAAATGAACAAAATGTGATAAATGAAGATAGCATTGCATAATATGTGGTTGTACGAAAGTAAAAAAAATTACCAAAATTATTTTCTCCAACTCAGCTTTCTGCGACCGCATGAATGCTTTTAACTAAACCACACATGACACACTTCCATTAATAATCCTACTTTGTACAAGACTGAAATTAAGTAAAGTGCAAAAGTTGAGTCGCCATGACATCGTCGGAGAAAATATTGTCATGGGATCTCTAAATAAATATGAATCATATTAAAATAATGAATAAAAATATCGTTCTACATATGGAATTCCAAATTACCTAAAATGTTGCCTTATTAAACCTAATTTAAAATTGTTAATTTTTTTGCTGACACCTATCAAGTATCTATAATATAGAAATATCGGAATGATGTATCGCTAAGTATCTAAATAACGCAAGTGAGTAAGTATTATATTAAGTTTATAACGTTATAGAACTAAAGGGCATCCTTAAGATAAACAAAAAGAAAAAAATGCATATTTAATCATATAGATATAGTTTACAGAAATTGATATTCTTAAAAATGAACACAAAGAACGAAAATGCATATTTTATTATAATTTTTTACAGAAAATCTGTCAGCAACAGGGAACTAAAGCTTACTTTTACGGTGAACCGCTACAAAAGCAGCTTAAAGCAATATCCATTTGGAATTTAATTAAAGTTGAGGTGGTGTCAAGTTATTATTAGTAAAGTACGCTTTACTAGTAGCGTCGAGTGGTATAATTCTGTATAGGAAGAATGTGGCTGATGCGACCCGGTATTTCTTTACTATAACCATTATAATTACATAACGCGCAGTTTTTTATAAGCTCATCATGTATGGACATACGTTAATCGTATGTATAGAGATAGATCATTGTGGTACAGTATTGGTTTATGTATCGTGGTTTTCATAAGTTCAAATCTTACTGTAGAAAGTACATCTTACTGAAGTGCAGAGTGACTTTCCCCCTGTATCGCTTATCGAGAAGAAGTGTGTATGTATATGGTAAAATATAATTTCGATACCTCAAATATATATATTTAATCACCTTCACGGTATTACCCTAGCGGGATAGACAGGGAGAACGCAGCGCCAAGCGCTACGGCGTTTGCATATCTTTGGGCCCCATCCACTGTCATCAACCTCTTCATATATGCCCTCCGAGTGATCCTTATGCTGTTTACTCGATATTCCTCCACTATCATTCATATTGATGGAGGGCAGAGCTATAAACAAATATAATAAGATGTTGGTTCAAATTAAACATATATATTGATTTTACTTTTATTACACGCAATATGTATCTAATATACATATATTTTCGGTTTTTATAAATCATCAAGAAATTTCATAATTAGCGGTAGACAACAACAGACAACAATATCGAATATCATTGAAACTCCACGAAAACGTCATATTTGATGAAACGAAAACGATGTTACGTTTATGTAATGTCGCCTGACAGATGGAAACTTGAATCTAACTTGAATAATGAGGATATTGCTGTTGAAATACTATATTTTGGGTAAATAATATTGAAGATGATAACGGTTGGCCCTAAATACGAATTTCTGATATTGGTTTTCCATTTAAAGCAACTTTTTGGTTTCTTGTCGGCTCTTCTCAACAGAATTGCTATCCAATACGGTGGAAGTGACTTGTTCATTCGACGATTACAAAAGTGCTTGCAAAAGTCTATTTAGTATGTGAATTTACCTTACGATAGCTGATATGTTCCACATATAGCAGGGTAGGTAGAGACAATAAATAAATAAATAAACAAATAAATAAATAATAATTATTAATTAATAAATAATATCAATCGTACTTAGGGATGATACTGAATAACTTCATGAAGACAGCGACAATTTAATTCAGTGTGAAATGAAATATTCGTTTGTTTACTTTCAACTTCAATTCTACTTAATTTTTCTTTATTTTCGAAACACAAAAAGAAAATCTCTGTATATTGATTACTTTGGAGCAGTAATTACGTGAGGCAGCAGGTGCCAGCTCGTATTGGTGTTTTCATTTCAATTCCCTGTCGTCCCTGTTTCCCTCACATTATTCGATTTTTTCCATGTAGGTATACCGTAGATATATGAAAGAAATGTCATCACCGAGCCTAACGGCGTGAAAACTGATTATATGAGAACGAAATGTTATATATGTCTTGGTAGTATATTCGAAATAAATCCATGTCTAATGTGTCTTATGAAAAAAGATTTGTAACCATGACGCAGTCAGATCGTCGTGTTGCTCGTTGGTGATTGTGAGTTTGATTCTCACTCGGGGAAAGCGTTTTCTTTTTTTTTAATCTGAAACTAGACAAGGTACGATGTTGAGTTTCACACCTGAACACGGCAATTTCTTCTTTACAAAATACATATTATTTTTCTTTCAAATTATTTCTATGATTTCTTCATAAAATATATTTAGACAATGTTATTACATTTGTAATTTTTATCTCTCAACTTTTACTTAGATATCTAACTGATCGCAACTGATTTATGATCGAATCAAAATCTAAAATACCTTTTACCTCCATCTTCGAGAATTCTAGTACTCAATAAACTGGACCTAATCTCTTTTATTGGACTGTCATGGAAATATAGTCGTAACTCTTAATCGAATTTTAGTTGGGTAAGGTATTCTGTTTATTTGTATTTTTATTACTTTATAAAATTGTTTTGCTTATTTTTTATACTTGTACTGGCTAGAGGGTAACAGTAATCTAGCATTAGAATCTAGAATGCAGATGTAGTTCACAATAGGTATTCCAATTAATGATTGTAGCTCAACGGAACCTGAGTGGCGGAACTCAACGCCGAGCTTTTGCCTTGGTACCGGCACGAATAAATTGAAATATTAATAAAAAATAATTCATTCAGTAGAGAAAAGTGGGAACTGAACCCACAATCGTCGAGTTACAGCCACACACTTGTGCAAGTGTATATACCTAATAACAATGAGAAATAATATCATTCATATCATACTTATTTAGAAAATGTATAAAAAAATGAACATTTTTGTTGCCATACAGAGAACGTATGGCTTAGTGGTCAGAGCGCCTGGTCAGTTACCAGGAGGCGCGGCTTGGAGTCCCGCTACGTTTAAATTTTTATACGTTTTCTGAATAAGTTTTTTTCTTTCCCAAGTGTGGAATAACACTTTAAATATATATACATATATATGGACTAATGCGTTTTAAATCGAAAAATGTTTCATTAACGGGAATCGTCACTTGTCAATTTTCGCACCCTCCTTCCACCCTCGCCCGTTGACATGTATTATCAACATCCGTACAAATTGTTCTCAGTGAAAAATGAGCTTTTTATCATTTACCAATCATAACTCCATTGTAATCTACAAAATATCTTTTTGTATTTAGTTATTGTTATTTTAATAAGGTTGTAGGTTAGTTGTATAAATAATTCTTTTGTCTATAGAATAAAATAAACTTTTTGTTTCAATTTTTTAGGATTCCGTATCGTTGTTGTCTATATGTCTTGGTAGTATATTCGAAATAAATCCATGTCTAATGTGTCTTATGAAAAAAGATTTGTAACCATGACGCAGTCAGATCGTCGTGTTGCTCGTTGGTGATTGTGAGTTTGATTCTCACTCGGGGAAAGCGTTTTCTTTTTTTTTAATCTGAAACTAGACAAGGTACGATGTTGAGTTTCACACCTGAACACGGCAATTTCTTCTTTACAAAATACATATTATTTTTCTTTCAAATTATTTCTATGATTTCTTCATAAAATATATTTAGACAATGTTATTACATTTGTAATTTTTATCTCTCAACTTTTACTTAGATATCTAACTGATCGCAACTGATTTATGATCGAATCAAAATCTAAAATACCTTTTACCTCCATCTTCGAGAATTCTAGTACTCAATAAACTGGACCTAATCTCTTTTATTGGACTGTCATGGAAATATAGTCGTAACTCTTAATCGAATTTTAGTTGGGTAAGGTATTCTGTTTATTTGTATTTTTATTACTTTATAAAATTGTTTTGCTTATTTTTTATACTTGTACTGGCTAGAGGGTAACAGTAATCTAGCATTAGAATCTAGAATGCAGATGTAGTTCACAATAGGTATTCCAATTAATGATTGTAGCTCAACGGAACCTGAGTGGCGGAACTCAACGCCGAGCTTTTGCCTTGGTACCGGCACGAATAAATTGAAATATTAATAAAAAATAATTCATTCAGTAGAGAAAAGTGGGAACTGAACCCACAATCGTCGAGTTACAGCCACACACTTGTGCAAGTGTATATACCTAATAACAATGAGAAATAATATCATTCATATCATACTTATTTAGAAAATGTATAAAAAAATGAACATTTTTGTTGCCATACAGAGAACGTATGGCTTAGTGGTCAGAGCGCCTGGTCAGTTACCAGGAGGCGCGGCTTGGAGTCCCGCTACGTTTAAATTTTTATACGTTTTCTGAATAAGTTTTTTTCTTTCCCAAGTGTGGAATAACACTTTAAATATATATACATATATATGGACTAATGCGTTTTAAATCGAAAAATGTTTCATTAACGGGAATCGTCACTTGTCAATTTTCGCACCCTCCTTCCACCCTCGCCCGTTGACATGTATTATCAACATCCGTACAAATTGTTCTCAGTGAAAAATGAGCTTTTTATCATTTACCAATCATAACTCCATTGTAATCTACAAAATATCTTTTTGTATTTAGTTATTGTTATTTTAATAAGGTTGTAGGTTAGTTGTATAAATAATTCTTTTGTCTATAGAATAAAATAAACTTTTTGTTTCATTTTTTTAGGATTCCGTATCGTTGTTGTCTGTTTGTTAAGACCATTTATCTCGTGACAACGTGGGGGTATCAAGTTGAAATTAATATCGAATATTTATATCTACGGTCCTATAAAGCGCAGAAAAAATCAAGCTTCTAGGTCGACGCAATCAAAAGATGCGATCATTAATGTATTGGTTTTAAAATTAAAATTAGCTTCACTCTGTATCCCGCACACAGCAGGGTAGGTAGAGGGAACCTAGTGTTAAGTCACTCCGTTTCCCACTTTTTGCCAAATTTTGGGGGCATTGCGTGTTGAGTGGCAGAACTTAACGCTGCGCTTTGCCTCAACACCAGAGCGAAGAAATGGGAATATAAATTTAAGTAAATATTTTATCTCCTCGATTGGGTATAGATATTAGTCAAGCAATCAAAATCTGTAGAGTCTCGTGAACTTACAATTATGAACCTTGGTACGAAGTGACTTAAACTTACGTGAACTTACAATATAAATAAATAATCTAATACAAAATGAGTGTGGGCATATACACTCCGTTGGCCTATTGTTGCTTTAGCTGTTATTATCAGGCAACATATATATTTTATCTAACCGATTTTTTATCTTCGATGGAAATAATTGAGGTCGTCGTAGCGCAGTGGTATAAGTGTGTAACTGTTATCACGTCGGTTGTTGGTTTAATTTTTATTTTTTCATTTCTCCCTCTGGTAACAAGGTAAAGCGCGGCGGTGGGTTCCGCCACAAAATGAAAATAATATTTTCATAGGTTTTTATAATTTCAGACATGAAATGTTTTTCAATCTTCCATATTCAAAAATTTTGAGGACTGAAAATGAGGAATATATACTGAGATTACAAAATAAAAAGAATCAAGATACTTCGTTCTCCACTTTCCGTTCGAATATGGCGTGGCGGCGCTCAACATGCACGTTGTCCTTAAATAAAAATAACAATTCAATTTAAATAAATGTTAATTTAGAATATATTTGAAGAAAATAAAAAAAAATGAAAAAAGCTATAGTGTAATTTGTATATAAACAGTACTGTCGGCTAGTGTAAATACGGCTTCGGTGAGCTTATGTAAATGTTCGACTTGAGTGCGTGTCGCAAGGAGAGGAAGGAAATTAAATATTTTATAGATGGAATTGAATGGAACCTCCCCATCTGTGTATTTCGATCTAGTATTATTCGAGCTTATATAAGTACATGTCCGTATCTAGGGATATTTTCTTAGGGGGTTGGGGGCTCCATTAAGCGTAAACTGATATTGTTAAAATTTTTTGGTTTATTTTTTTGTTATTAGCCTGTGGTGGGCAGACTATTTGTGACCAATTTAAAACAACACCTTTCCCCACACCACCCCACCCCACCCCACCCCACTTCTACATCCATGTGTACATAATAGACACTCGTAGACAAGAGGAATGCATGATACATTGTTGAGCGTGAATAGGATGTGTCAGATGCCCAACTAAACCTGATAAATAGTGTGCCATATAGCCTTTATATGGTATTTTAATAGAATAGAAAAATAATAATCAGCTTCACGCTGTATCCCTAACACTGCAGGGTAGGCAGAGGGAACCTAGTGTTAAGACACTCCGTTCCCCACTTTCTGCCGAATTCTGGAGGCATTGCATGTGCGTGCTCGACACCAGAGCGAAGAAATGGAAATATAAATTTAAGTAAATAAGTATAAGTAGGAAAAGAATAAGTAGGTAAATATAAGTAGGTATATATTTCCTTAAGAGATTTCTTAGCTCAAGTGTTTTTTCCTCGTTTTTACTGACCACAGTTCAGTTGTTTTTATAAATTAAATACCAAGTACATTTTTGTTTGCTCTAACATAATACATTTGCTGGAAAATACACATAACACACATAAATTTGATAGTATGAGTTAGTAATTAATACCTTAAATCATATAACCGCCGTTCTGTTTCAGTAGAAACATATCAAATATTTGCGAACGGAAGCTTAGAGATGCGAGGAGCGCTGTTGAGTGTATGCCTATAGACCACTGTTAGTTTAAATGTAACCTTAAAATCACATCATCCAATTACTTAGCATTAGTATTAGCTTGTTCAATTTTTACGAAATGAAATGTTTCTTATTATCTATTTTAAAGATAAAATATGTTTATATCTATCTTATATTTAAGAAAATTATGGATTTGGAATCTTATTTTCTTTAGTAAATAGCTTTTGCTTTAATTAGTTAGGCAAATCTCGGACTATAATTTGGGCACTTTTTGTTAGTATTATGGCGTCTGTTAAGTAGATTTAGTAAGAAACTCCAATATTCAATTTTAAATTTCAAAGTAGTTTTATAATTATTTTTTTTTATTTTACCTTTGAAAAGGTCAAAAGTGACATAGTATCTGAATGTAAACACCTGAAAGAATATTTTAATTTCCTTTCCCGCCCAGATATCTTGACAATTGGATGGAAAGAGGGAAACAGAGCGTCTTAAAATTAGGTTCCCACTGCCTACCCTGATATATACCGGATACACTGTAAAGCTGAAAAGGAGAATTAAAGTAGCTACTAATTAACAATTTGAAAAAGAAATGTAAGAATGTATTCATAAAGTGATTTGTGCTAGGGGGTGCGTCCCCTAGAGTAGTCTGTTGTATACAAATTTGATTACCCTCTGTGTCGCTTTATATTTTCAATTTTCATTAACATCACACATGCAAATATTATAAATCTTCAAATCATCATGGTGCAGTAAGACACCGTTTCAATGTAAACGCGATGGTTGTAGGTTCGATCATTCCTCAACGAAACATTCCTCACTCAGAGGAATGTTTTTTTTTTTCTTATGATTAAATTATTTTCATAACTACTACGGTACACAAAGTTCGCCAATTAGCAATATGTCGAAAATTGGGCTAAAAAGTGAGTAACGAAATCAATAAAAAATAGGCCAAGGAAACAGATATATTTTAAATACTTAGTATTGAAGCCAGTCGTGGCGCATAGAGTGACTCTAAAATCGATTGGTTGTGGGTTCGATCCCCACTGGAGGAAATTAAATATTTATTTACATTTACATTTTTATTTCTCCTCTCTGGTGTCGAGGAGAAACGCGGCGTTGATTTCCGGCACTCAACACGCAATGCCTCCAGAACTCAGCGGAACCGTTAAAAATGGGGAACGAAGTGTCTTAACACTAGGTTCCCTCTATCTAGTAGAGGGAACCTAGTTTAGGTAGGCTGATTTATATAATAAGCGCCTTTCCAACTTTGCCAACTTTGCCAACTTGAAAGTATAATATTGAACGTATGAAATATTAATGTGTGCCGACAGAAAATAATTGGTAAAGAAATTACAAAACGGCTCAACAAGCTCAGCGGTAAATAGAACGCAACTCGATCGTGGTGTGAAAAAACACAACCCTCCGTAATCCCATAAGTGCAATGGGTTCCAATCCGATTATGTGCTGACGTGCGTCGTGGTGTCCATTAAGCTCTACCGCAGCTTCAACGTTATATAAAATTAACTCGGAACGTTTATTACACGTTTTTTTTTTACAGTAACACAGTTTTTATGGTCTAGTGACCAAATGTTATGTTGTTTATGAATAAATCACTTTCACGCTGTATTCCGCATGTAGCAGGGTAGGCGGAAGGAGTCTAGCGTTAAAACACTCCGCTTGCTACTTTTCACTGAATTCTAGCAGCAATGCGTGTTAAGTGACGGAACTCAACGCCACGTTTCGAGTCGCAACCTGAGCAAAGAACTGAAAATATTTAATATTTCTTTCCCTCAAGTGGGAATCGAACCTACAACCAGTTGCGTTTACAGTCACACGCTTGTGCCTCTGCGCCATGACTGGCAATTATATATATTTCTAATTACTTATATGATACTATATTTTTTCTTGTTTAGATTATTTAATGGAAGATCTAAATCATCGTCAAACATTAAACTAGTTTAATGTAAATCGTTTCTTTATATTAGGTATATACATATATAAAATTATAAACTTAAGTATACTCTTACCAAAACAAAATACATAAAAACAAAGCCACTTTAATAAGACTTAAAGATAAGATACGGACAATTTTAATCTACTACTAAAAGTGTAATATAATTTCACATATTAATTTATAAATTTCATAAAGTATAAATAGTATAAAATAGCCTCACCGCTTTACGACGCTTGATAGAAAACGCTATCATGGTAACAGGTGTAACGACACAACTTCAACGTCTGCCATAAATACGCCTCGCTTGAATATTAAACTTATGTATTATGAGTACATTTTTGTCATACAAAATTACTAAAATAAAAATTTTATCTACCTAGATTAAGGTTTAGGTATTAATAGAAACTATAAGAACATGGTCACATTTTATATGGAGGCTTGTTTCATTGATCATATAAATTTGCAAGAAAAGGCATAGCTGGTGAATTGAAAATATTTGTTTCTATATATATAATGGTACATTACCTACTATAACGTTTTGAGATCGTAAATAAATTTACTGCATGAGAAAAGCAATCAAATTTAAGTCATCATATTTTATAAAACAATTTCTCTATATAATAACAAGATTCCTATTATAAAAGAAAAGCTTGATCTTGAATTATACCTTACAATTTGTAACAATATATGAAACTATGTAAATATTATAAAACTTATGTTCCGTTTATACTTGCAGTGATCTAGATTCTTGATAACATAGATGATAGAATTTTTTAAAGTGCGGGTGTCGCGAAGCTATCTCCTGACCTGACTGAAGGGTTTAGTGCGGCATTATATCTCCGAATCGCTCTTCGGGTGCTGAAAAGGTTTCACAAATGGAAAACGCGATGTGAGAAGAAACTATTCTATATCGAGTTCATCTCAATGTACTAGACGTAGATATTATATTTACGCCCTTACTAAATAAAAACGCAAATAGTGACAGTCATTAAAACTTATATTTTTTACTAATTCCATAAAAAAACACTTCCTTTCATATAATATAAAAAAAAATTGTCGATGTTCTATTTTCTCCAAAGCTGAACGCATTCAAACTTGTTACTGTTCCATGAATTCTTAATGCCTTCGGATCGGGCGATACAATAACGAGTTCTATAATGCAGCGATACTCAAGTGCTAACTATTTGCTTTGCTTTACAAATGTTGAATGCCAGCTCTTTGTTCCTATTGTTGAGTTTACTTACAAAGTTGAATACCTAATGAAGTGTACGTAAGTCCGCCTACATGGTTTCAACAAGAAAAATATATTAAGAAATATTGAACGATAGAAGTCCTGTTAGCGACTAAAATAATAATAACTAAGCGTGGTATAATAATGGCATATTTTATGTGTATACATAAGTCTACCTAACCACCAATTTGATAATCTAGTGAGAACCACCTACGTAAAATGAGAAAGTCCAGTTATAAATCGGATAATTCTTTATCAACATCCTCATTGGTATCCAAATTAGAATTTTCAACGAACGCTATTAAACATTCTTTGAATCTCTTGTTTATTATAATTGCTACAACGTCGCTCACTCTAAGCACAGCCAACACCATACCTATAATTACAGAATTACGTATTAAAGTCATTTCGTAATTATGAAAAATGTAGACGTCAGATCTGTTAAATGGAACATGATTCAACCAGCGTTTTTCCAAAAATTATCCAGCTAACCTGGATAATTATAACCAATACAAAAAGATTTATAAACACGATTGAGTTGTTCTAAATTAGGAATCTATTATACAATAACAGTAATACCTAGAGCACATACTGTATACGTGAATCTGTACGTTTGTGCAGCATCAGTAAAGTTTAAATACAAGGCTTTCAAGATAAATTGGCTCGGTGATCCAGTAAGTAGGTTGTCATCCTGGCAGCATTCGAAATGAGTCCAAGGTCTGTATGCCTTGACCAACAATCTCGAATATCCAACTTTGCCAACATGGACATAAATATATTACTTGGCAAATAATTTTGGCAAACATTCTGTGTTCTTGAAACCTCAAGGTCTCAAGTAACATTTTTCGAAGGAGAAATTGAATTTTGACCAAAATAATCTTTGTTAGTTAGAGCGCTCGTGCTCAGAATAGTGATTATAATATGAACTCTGAATAAAATATCCTTAGTCTAATAAGCAAACGGAATTATTTACGAATCTGTCTGAATGAGCTGGTTGGTTGATTGCGTCCTATTCTTCTAGAGATTAATGTGGTTAATTCATTAAATTCAATATAAATACAGAAAATAATTTAAATTTAAATCGAAGTCGAAGTTGGTTAATATTACGACCAATTATATTACGACTGGATATAGGGAAAAATGTTGGAATCCAGACAATGCGGTAATCACTGTAAAGAAAAAGATAATTATGTGCGATTTTTTACTTTTACTGATTTAACATTTATTTATTCTATTTCGGAGTATGATGAAATCTAAAATTAATAGTCTACTCTTGATATATTTAAATGAATTGTATTATATGAAAATTAGCATATTAATATACACAAAAATATACAATGACGTTAACAACTAATAGTTATACGAACTTTCAGCAGTAATAAATTTGATCATGTAATTTGGTCCAAGGTCGATATTTGGAGATCAGCCAAATAACACGACACATTTTTCATCGAGCAAAAAACTGTTTAACTTATCTGTTATAGTCCAGTCAAGGCTGGTTTTGGGTTCGATCCCCACTCTGGTGTCGGGGCAAAACACGCCGTTGAGTTCCGCCAATCAACACGCAATGCCTTCATAAACCGCCGTAAAGGGGGGACGGAGTGTCTTAACACCAGGTTAACACTACTGTATGCGGGATACGGCAAGCCTATAATAATATGAAATGCCATATAATTAACAAACCAGAATAAACACAAGCTGCTGATTACTTATGTCGAACTTTCAACGATGTTTGTTATAAAATTCTAATCTATTAGGTAACTTATAACCTACTGAACTACATGCTACGTAATATTCGGTGCGTGAAGTGTGAATGAAATGTGTATCAAATTCCTCTATTTAGTAATGTATACCGTATTACAACTGCATAAAGCCGATATTAGCATATGAAAATTCTTTGAAACTATTGACACGAACAGAGACTCGTTTACGTATCTTGAGCCATTTACACTCGATTTGACTTTTAAAATATGTTGGTACTGTATTGGAATTATAATATAATTGGGCTTTAATTTGTTCATCTGAGGCCGGTCGTGGGGGCACAAGCGTGTGGATGAGAACGCGATAGGTTGTGGGTTCGATTTCTACTCGAAGAAATAAAATATTTAACTTCGTTCTGGTATCAAGGCAAAAGGTGGCGTTGATTTCCACCGCAATGCCTCCAGAATTAGGCCCAATGTGGGAATTGGAAGTGTCAAAATTTACATATTTCAAATGTATTTTATACCTTGTTGCCGCGTACGCCGTACATACAATTATATCGCATATGAGGTTGTTATCTATAATTTAATGTAATATTTTTATATTGTTATTTGTTTGCATGAATATATGTATAATTTAGTATATATTATATGTATAACTTAGTATATATTATTTACTATTTACAAATTATAATTATAGGTACGTCTCATGTATTGCAAGAAATATTGAAGTCGTATTATTATATTGATATTTCAAAGTGAGTGTAATTAATCCTTAGTAAACAAAATATTGTTTTTGATTTAAAAATATTTAAAAAATTCAAAAATTTAAAAGTAAATTTGATACAAACCTTTTCAAAACAAGTACTGACTCCAACACGAAAATTGTGTACCTGCTATTGCCAGGACCAGCCGAACATAAAGCGCAGTGGAACGTAAAATGGAAATGTAAAATAAATTGAAAATATGCAAAAAAATGTCAATGATAGTTGTTGAAATGTTTTGTCTACGCTGAATTTCACAAACCCAATACAACTGGTCCACGTTGCAGCTGACAAACAAATTTTATAAAATTAAATCAGTTTCACCCTGTATCCCGCAAGCAAGCGGACAGAGGGAGCATAGTGTACAGACAATCCGTTCCCCGCTTTCTTTTTCCGCGATTTTTTCGAGAGGTTGCGTGTTGAGTGGCGGAACTCAACGCGGGATTTTGTTGTGGTGTTACCGCAAAGAAAAGAAAATTAAGAAAAAAAATTCATTAAATAATTCATTCCCTCGATAGGAGATCGAACCCACGACTGTCTCGTTACAGTCACACCCTTGTGCCCCTGCGCCACGACGGCGATTTTATAGAGTAACTTATAGAATATGTAACCTTAATCGGCTAAGCGCTCTGCTAAATTCCAAGCAAGTGCAAGTTTAAGCGATGGCCTCGTTCGCATTCGAGCCTAATTTGCATACATTCCTATCCAGATATCAAGAGATTCTCAAGCTACAGTCGTATCATCTGGTTATCGATCAGATGCAAATTCGATAGGATCTTGGTTAATTCCACTGTCCTAAGCATTACCATTGATATTTTAGAATAAAATTTGTACATTTCGATTGTAATTTTATTTATCAAACATGAAATGTTAAACAAAGTCAAAAAAAAATTAAATTAAGTATTTATAATTCTTGAAATAAATATTTAAATTTTTTATAATTTTCTAGTAAAAAATGTTTATTACATTACACACAAGTAAATAAACCAGGTATATTTATTTTTCATGCACGAATTGCTCGGTTTTATTTTGCATTTATTAAATGAATTTATTATTAGAAACGCCCCCATCGACGTTACGTTTCAATAGTTTGCCATAATTATTTTTAAACCAAACTCGATACAGTGAGTGCCTCCGTAAAAACAAAACAAGTAAAAATGACGGCAATCATGTCCTATATCTGTTCAGAAATATCCTCTTCCCTTATGTGATAGGCATCACAGAGATAAAAAATATTGCAAGATCAAAAAAATTAATAAAATTAAGTAAGTAGTTGCAAAAATTACACATGAATTTTCGTGGTGGATGGCGGAACTCAATGCGCTTCGGCTACTAGATAAGGAAAATGAAAATAAATTAAATAAAATCATTCCTCCGAATGATCATGACATCGTGCCGTGTTATCCCGGCCTAGAATAGGATCATCCTGGTGGTGTCGTAAAAGGCGACTAAAGTACGTGTGGTAGAGTCACGTCGCCAGCAATGGCAACACGCATG
>DWAO01002027.1:0-16968 GCA_018230605.1 Heliconius congener
TCCTCTGGGGTTGCACGGGGTCGTGGGCGGCGGTAATCACTTACCATTAGGTGACACAAACGCTCGTTTGCCGTGTCTTTTCCATAAAATAAAAAGACAAATTGCGGTGTTGAGTTCCGCCACTCAACACCGTAATGCCTTACGAATTCGGCAGAATGGGAATGGGAAGTATCTGATTGTAGAAGTGTTTTCTACACTAGGTTTTCAGATTCCTTCTGCCTATTCTGCTGTACGAGATACAGCCGAAAAGTTTTTTTTTTCTTTTAATATTTTTATTTATTACCAATTACATATCCTTAAGTGATAGTTTAGACATATATGTGTGGTGTGTGCAGGACGGGTCGGTCGAGCAGCGCGGCGGGCGCGGCCAGCGCGCGGCGCCGCGAGTCCATGGAGCGGCCGCAGCGCGCGCCCGCCGCCACGCTGCGCCTGCTGCAGCAGAGCCGCGACGCGGAGGCCGCCTTGAGGGTGAGTCTGAAGAGTTTGTTTGGTTCAACGTTATTATGTTACGAATTACTGAATGGCGATTGAAAACTTATTTTTGTTTTTGGATGACGTTTTTTCTGCAGCAAAGCTATAAGCTACAATGGGTCAACTGACAATTATTACTTATTTCCATTTATTTACAGTGGCGTGAGGCCGCGGGATAATGCTATATAAATGAAACTAGAAAATATTATTTAGAATGTTATTTTTATATACATTTAGCATTTGTAAAAGTTTTCTTCTTTCCCTACCAGAGTCCAGAAGATAGTTCAGCGTGCGACGGCAGAAGAGACGACGACTCTGAGGCGTCCAGCGTGTGTTCAGAACGAAGCCTTGACTCGTATCGACGACATGATGTAAGAAAACTATTTTTTTTTATATGTAACAATATTTATATAGTAATTTATTGATATTATCGAGATATTGTTAATTGCAAGGGATTTATTGTGTTAATATTTAAAACTTAAAAATCTTGGCTTTCCTCAACGATAAGTTAAAACCTATAAATGTTACATAAAGATAAAAGATAATAGTGTGATGTCAATTAATAATATTAATTTTAAATATTATTAATTTTATTGATTTTAATGATAAGAAATCAAAATAATAATAAGATAAGAATGAAGGTATGGACCAAGTGTCTGTAATGTAATAGTATTTACAGTAAAGCCAGTCTTTTTCCTCAAGTGTGTGTTGCAAGTCATAGCCCTGAATTTAGGTATAGATTACTTCAAAGATTAGATTTTAGGAAAATTCTAATTCTTGTTCATTGTCATCAAAAATGTGTGCAAAAGTTCAAAAAGCCTGACTTCGAGGCGGCCATGACTCGTCGACCGCATTTTATGTAGTAACTATAAAATGAAAGAACAATATAAAAAAACATGTTAACACATTATTTCTTTTTCAGAGTGTATCCTGGTCCGGTTCAGGATCTCGTCTGGGGTGGGAGAGCTCCCCTCCTCCTCCACCTCCCCCTGATGATATTATAGCACTCTGTGCGTGCACACATTGGACTGAAAGAAAAGATGGCCTTACACATTTGGTAAGATACTGATGTAGACCTAAACGGCGCTTGGCCCTCTTCAAGTAAATGTTATATTATAACCAAATTTTACTTTAATTGCAATCTATGTATTATTCTAATACATAAGCTACATATTACTTACTGTAAACTCATCAAAATCAGTGCAGTGGTTTTTGCGTGAAAGCGGAACATTCAACCTGGAAAATTTTTAAATTTTTATTTTTTTTCTTTACGCTTTCTACATATAAAGGTAGGCAAAGTGAACCCAATGTTAAGACACTTCTCGGCCCACGTTCGGCACAAATTTTGAGATTTTGCGTGTAAAGTGGTGGAATTTAAGGTCGATGTTTTGTTACCAAAGCAAGAAATGAAAACGAACAATTTATTTATCTATTATTTATCTGAGTGTAAATCGAACTTATAACCATCGCCTTTAAAGTAGCTATACCGCTGCGCTTCAAGACGGCTAAAATATATAGATGTCTTCAGCTATATAAAATTTGTATACACATTCGAAAAATGTGTCTATTTAATATTGTTTTTTCGCCCTAATTGTAAAAAGTATAGCTCTGTCTACATAATAACAATATATATATTTTAAAGAAATATAATAATAAAAAACGTAAAATAATGATTTTACCTTTTTTATTATTCGGAACGGAGTGACTTAACACTACGTTCTGTCTGCCTACCTTGCTGTGTGCGAGACACAGCGTTAAGCTGATTTTAATTTATAAAAATTATAACCAACAGGCCAACTACTTGAACAGCGGTCGTCTCCTCACCGAGGATCAACTGAGACGCCTAACGGATCTCCTGAACAAGATGTTCGTGGACGCGCACACAAAAGTGTTCTCGCTTCTACTGGATGCCGTGTGCGAACTGCTGCTTGTACACTGGCATCAGCTACGGGACTGGTTGTATCAGCTTATGTTCAGGTTTGTATCGGTTTGAACCGGTTATAATTGGTATAAGCGGTTTAGAACTTGTTTAGAGTGGGAGCTTAGTTTAGTGTGCGGCCAGTGGCGCATGGGCACAAGTGTGTTGGTCCGATTCCAATTCGAGGAAATGAAATATTCATTGCCTCCAGAATTTGACGTAAAATGGAAATCGAAGTGTCGTAACACTAGTTCCCTCTGCCTAAACTGCTGTGTACAGGACACAGCGTGAGCTAAAAAATATAAAATTAGTTTCAAAAAAGAAAAAATTACATTATTAAAAATTGTAATAAATATACATTAAACTTATTTACATAAGAAACATTACATCATTATTGTTCATTTAATATTATTTGATTTATTTATTTAATATTATTGCTTTCAGACTATTAATGAAACTAGGCACGGACATACTGGGCTCTGTGCAAAGTAAAATTATGAAGACATTAGATGTGATACACGAGTGCTTCCCCGCTGAGTTACAGTTACATAATATATTTAGGTAAATATATAAAATAAAAGTAATTAAATGTACATATTTTTAGATTATCGCTTTTAAAGAACGAGAAAATTAGAAATATAACATGACCAATTTTTTTAAACATTATTCTACACTTAGGAGAAATGCTAAAAATATTATAAAAGTAAGTTATAACAAGTGTATAAGAATTTCGACTTAGCTTGATGAGACTATATCGGCTTAATAGATGTCAGATTCAAATAAAATCTAAGTTTTAACCTTAATGTAATGTACTATAAACAACTACTATTAAAAATTTGTGAAGTTATTCAACTTTACTTTTGTTCCAGTTTCACGCAAAAAATACTGTACGGATTTAGATGAAACTTTACAGTAATATGGCTTATACTTAAGAATAACATATTACATAGGCTAAAATTTATTTCAATACTTTCTATAATTGGGCTTTTTATAATCTTACTTTAAGATATTTTTTTTGTTTGTTCCCCTAGATTCCTAGCAGACGGCGCGACGGCACCCACTCCCAAGACGAAGGTAGCGGCGTTAAGGTTTTTAGCTGATTTGGCGCACGATTATTGCACTCCTAATAGCTTGGCGGTGGCTTTACATGGTGAGTTGATCTTTTTTTGTTTTATTTTAACTTCGTACCATTTATTTTTTCTAAACCCCAATATCGTCCATCTCTTTTGCACACACATAGCATTATAGGTTCTTTCTCCGATACTACGTTACGCCATGGACACTCCCTCATACGCCACTGTGTATCTCCGTTCCTCTCCGTCCTGTCCTTTCCTTCCTCCCTTTCCCTTTCCTTCCAACACTACCCTGTAATGGTATCACCAAAGATACACATATCCCCATCTCGCTCTCTCGCATGTAAATTTTTCTATCGCCATCCTTACAGGCGGCGCCAGCGGCGTGGCGGGTCGCGCCCTCAGCAAGGTGTCCAGTCTGGCGTCGGACCCGCGCGCGGCGGACGTGCGTCACGGCGCTCGGCGCGCTCTCGCCTGTCTCTACGACTGCAACCCTGTACCGGTACGTGTGTGTGCTGTGGAGGTGGTATTATTACTTTGATTATTTTGTTACCGAGCGCCAATGCGCAGAAGAAGAAACCCAACGCCTAACCTAACGTATGTGAATGATGGACGAGGACGACTATGTAGATTTTTTATACTAAATGTAAAATAGTTTTGAAATTAGGAAAATATATACATATATATATTTTCAGTTTTTAGATGATATAAAAATATATCTCAAATCTGTCTCTTCATATGTAATTAAACATACTAACAAAAAATATTTGGACGTGCAAAAAACGAAATTTTTAATACTAAATTCATTGGATATAAAATAAAAGATGATGACGAAAATTTAAGCTTTTTTATTTATCCTATAACAAAATATATAAATTTTACAAGACATTGCAAAATATAAATACTTATTTCCAGTTCACAGCCCTCATGTCGGAACTTCCAGCTGAAACTCAAGCGCTGGTCAACGGTGTTGTTCAACAGCATGTTAGACGGACTTCCAGTAGTAAGATTGCTTCTTTAATTTTTATAAGATCTTGTCAATAATATTAGGCAAAGGAAAAGTAAATGGCACTTAACGAATAACAGGTATATTATGGTGTATATTATTTTTATATCCATTTCCGCATCCAGGCTCGAAATACATACATCCGTAACAAACCTGGCGATTATGTTAAGATTTATATTTTGTTTCGTCAAAGAAATATAGGATTAATATGTCCTAAAGCTTTATACAAGTTGTTTTATTATAGATAAATTATTTCTACATTAGCGAATTTTGCATTGGCTGAATTTGAATATTCAATTTTTTTAAATTGAATTGAATATTTAATTCAGCCAATGTTTAAAAAATTACATTAATGCGGTCAGCCGTGGTGCAGGTGCACAAGCGTGTCATTAAAACGTGACAGGTTGTGGGTTCGATTCCCAATTGAGGATATTATTATTTTATTTCTTCACTATGATGTTGAGGCAGAGTTCGGCGTTGAGTCACGCCACTCAACGCGCAATACCTTCAGAATCCGGCGGAAAGTGGGGAGCGGAGTGTCTTATTGGCTCCCTCTGTCTACCGTGATGACCGTTTGTAACGGGATGCCGCGTCAAGTTGAAAAATAAATCTTTAATTTTCTCAGCTGGAAGCGATAGTCCACTAAGAACGTCAACTTCCAATTCGAGTAACGCAGAAGATGTTTATTCACGTATAAGAAAAACAACAAACGAAATACACACTTATACCGCTCAGCATTCTAATGGTAGGTTGAAAATAAATAAAAATATTTGTTGATAATATATACATACAATAGCTCCCATGATTATTACTTCTTTTTTAAAACGTATCAGTGGAAAGTGCGAAACAGAAGGGTCCTATTGGGGAACACAGTGTCTTAAACTACTAGGTTCCCTCTGTCACCTTGCTATGTGCGGGATCAAAATAATGTAGCGGTTTTTTTTATGTTTTCTATAAAACTATTTTTATTTCCTAAGTGTCGAATATCATTGAAAATATCAAAGAAATTTCATGACTAGTTAAAATTTAAATGGTTGAAGTGTGGGGGGGAACGGAGTGTATCAACACTAGGTTCTCTCTGCCTATCATGTCATATGCAGGATACAGCGTGAAGCAAATAAATTAAGATCAATACAATCAAATGTTGAATGACTTTTCTACATAGTCTTAAAATTAATATTAGAAAACCACACTCAAATTGGTATTTATGTATACAAGCGCAGGGGTACAAACCTTTTAATTTTTAAGCAATTGAATGTTCTCCTTTCCTCGCTTTAATAACGAGACAAAGCGTGGTGTTCCCCCATTAAACACGCACTGAACACGCAATTTCTCGAGAATTCATTAAAATGTGGTTACCCTGATATTTCCCGCATACAGCGTGAATCTACAAAAAAAACCCGTTTCCTAAAATTTAGCAATAACATTTCCAATAACTTGGCATTTTATTTGGCATGAAAATAATTTAATTTTGACATTTTAGCGGAATGCGGCAATCACATGTCTAGCAAAGATTCTGGTATAAGTCAAATGTCAGATGCGACGCTGTCGAGAGGACAAAATGGCGCGAACGTACCAAACGGACATTATAATGCGTTAGTATTCAAATTATTATTTTAAACATATAAGGAAAGTCTTATAGTGTGCTTGAATGTTGTTAGAATTGATGATTACTATTTTTGATTTAGAAATAAGCAGTTAATGTTGGTAACAATTACAAGACTTTACTGCTCCGTGTTATTTATAATCTTATTGTTTCTGTGATTTCTTTTAAATTTTTTATAAGTAAAGTTTCATCGTTCACAGTAACATGTTCTACATTGTAACCTACATATTGTTCTACATGTATAATTTCTCGTTTCGCTTAATTTCTTCTCTTTATCGCAAAATCTACTAAACCCGTTTAGATCAAACTAATTAAACAATAAATAGATTAAACACATGCTACAATTTATACAATAAGTTGAAGCGGATGGGACGGACGGGTGGCTAGTTTTAATAAATTAATATATAATTATTTTTTCATTTTTCCAGTGACATAATAGCCCGAGCCGCCTCAGCGGATAGTTCTGAAGAAGCGAGCAGTACTAAAGAGTCGTCCCCGATACCCCATGGACGTCTTGATTACGGACCACATGGGTAAGGGGTTCAATTTCGTTAAGTTTAGTAATTTTATAATGTACGGTCAAAGAGCCGCGACCGCTTTGAAGTCGGTCTTGCCGAGTGATGCAGAAAACTTCAGAAAACCAGACTCGACCACGACTGATCGTACTGTATGTGATTGTTGCCAGAATACATCTTGGGTTGCCGTTTGATTGTTATGGTTCTGGGTTCAAAGGCTGGCTTTGGCTTTTCTCTTGTTGACATTAAACATACGCCGTATGTTGCCAGGGCCTGCTTTCTTGTAACCTTGTAACTTGTGTATACAAGGTTACTTTGCATGTTTAGTCCATTGGCTCTCATGTTTTGTGTTTCGACATCTAACCAACGTTTCCTTGGGCGTCTGGAAGGTCACACTCCAGGGACAGGCATAGCATAGTTTGGGGTTCAATTGCCATGAGCAGGATAAGAACTGTAACCAGTTCACGGGCTATCGTGTCACAAACATACAGTTCAAACTTATAACATTACTCTTTTAGCGTCGGGTGTTAAAATTGAAATGGGATGAATTTGAAGTTTTTGAGACTAAATTTAAAGATTTCTTATTTTTTAAATGAACCTACTTCGATGAATGGACTATCTACTGAGATATTTCATCAATTTGAACCACTAGTTTGCGAGACTAGCTCGTTAGACCATATGAACTCATACCATATGACCACATAATAAATAATAAATATATTATTTTCAGTGATTACAACTCAGCACATTTGGGTCGGGACAAGGTGAAGCCGTACGAGGTGGATGAGAATGGATTGATCATAACCAAATGTATGTATTGTTTTTTATTTTATTATTAAATTTGCTAAATTATAGACGGGGTTTAAACCTGGTAATATCAATTAAAAATAGTGTAATGATAACATTTTTTTAATGGGGACAACAAAGACAATCACCCAAGATAGCAATCTAATATTCAAATGTTTTTAGTTTTGTGCTGTTTCCCGCATATAGCAGAGTAGACATAGTGAATCTTGTTTTACGTGGCGTTTTGTTTTGTTACCCAAGCAAATAAATTAAAATAACTCTACCGAACAGAAATTGAACCACTACCGTCGTGTTAACAGTTGGACACTGTTTTACTGTGCTTAATATATATTTATATAATAACCAATTTTCCTATCTTTTAGCGGGTCTTCGCGAAACGGAAGTGTTAGAAGCGTTGAGCAAATTGGACGTGACGACGGCGACACCCGAGCAAACTGAGCGACTCTTGCTCAGCACTCATGAAATACTCAAATATGGCGATTGTAATAAACCTAAGGAGTATTTTAAGTATGATTTTTTTCTGTTAGTTTTTTGTATTTATGAAATATTGAATGATACTAGCGAGTTGGCTTTTGTTTTATTTAGCTTTACGATGTATTTCGCATATAAAAGGGTAGGTAGAGGGAATCCAGGGCTAAGACACTCGCATATCCTAGCATCGTTCAAATTTCTAGAAATTATGTGTTGTATTGCACATTGAAAATAATTTACAACCATAATGCTTACAATCCAGCGTTATACTGCTGCACCATGACGTCCTTAACCAATAAGTTTTATGGGAAATATGACTGTCTAAAATTATTTTTTTACTCTGAATAAATTTTTTATAATCGTAATAATTTATTCAGAGTAACTAAACATGAATGGAATATGAATATGTCATATAATCAAAAATTAACAATAAACTAATAACTAACTTACTTTATGATTATTTCTAGGAACATAGTACGAGTGGCGTTGGCAGCTCTATCCGTAGAAGAGAATGCAGCGGATAAGGAAAATGCCGAAAACGCAACGAACGCACAGTCCTCTGGTAAATATATGTATATGTTTTTTTTTTTGTTGTAAAATTACGTATGTAATTCAAATTGTATGTCTTAAAGAAGTATCTTCGTACATTTACTGTTAATAAGTGTGTCATGTGTGCCCGTGTGTAACAAGAAAAAGAGTTCCTTCATTCAACGTATCTCTATAATTGTGCGATACATGGGGAACAGTGTCTTAACACTAAGTTGCCTCTCCTTGCCTTGCTAAATGCAGGTTACCCGTGAGGCTGTACAAACAAAAGTACAAACCACTAAGCTTGTAGCCACTTCACCAGGTTGGGGAACAGCACATGAACGATCAGCTTCAGAGTCAATCAAGGTGCTCGTGTGGCTGTGCCGCCGCCCAGAGACCAGGCCGCACTGGCTCGAGTATTTCGACCTGATCCTGCTTAAGGTCATCAACGCGTACTCCCTCAGTAAGGAGGTGATGAGGGCGGTGGACGCTGGGATGCCGCATATAGCTAGGGCTTTACCAGCCCATCAGGTTAGTGAATTGATTTTGACGGGTTTTTTAGTAACTGGGATGCTGCACATAACGAGGACTTTGCCATTGCAAGAGGTTCGATTAAGTTCTGTGCAAATAAATAACTTGTTTGTTCCGTCTTCTACCTCAATCATTTAGGCCATCATTGCGTAAGGAAACAGCATCTGACTAAATAAGATGATTAAGGATTCGATTCTCGAATAAACATGTAAGACAAATTAATCATTTTCATTTTGCACATTCTGATAATACTATAAAGTTCTTTCAGTCAACACGCATTGCGTGTTTCCTGAAAGAACTCGACCGTTTTGCAATCAGGTGAAAATCGAGAAACTGCATGTCTTGATACTGATTTTTTTCTACCTAACCTGTTATATGAGTATGCAAAAAAGTATTATTAATATTTTTTTTATAAATTTTAACTTATTTTTCATTATTTCTAGGTGCTAGCGCTTCTCAAACCTGTTATCCGTACCCGCGGGTACCCGACATCACTCTGCGCTCTCAAACTTGCAGCTGAAGTGGCCAAAGCGAGGGCACCAGAACTTACTGATGACATTGTTGCTCAGCTCATGGAGGGGGTTGGACAGGTGGGGAGGATTTTTATAGATTTTGTAAGATTCAGTTTAATAGAAATTCGTCGAGGAAAAAAGAAAGCTATAAGCTATTTTACATAGTATTAATAGTTTCTGAGTCACTGCAGTGATAGTTACTTCCTGCACCTAGAATATATCCCATATCATATACAACTTTTAGGACCGTATTAAGCGTTCTCAACCGGACGAACCCTGTAAAGGAAATATACATTTAAAAAGAGCTAGAACTATAAATTTAAAAACTTTGTGGCCTGGCAGGACAGCGCTAGACTAAACGGGACGGCTGAGTTACGCCCGGATAGACTTATCACTAGGCTTCCCCTGTCTACCCTAATATATAAGAGATATAGCGTGAAGCTAACACCCTATTTATTTATAAAAAATATTAATAATATCCACAGCTCGCTGACCATCAAAACTCAGCGGTGCGCAAAGCAGCTGTATTCTGTATGGTTGCATTCACCTTTGCGTTAGGAGAAGAACGTATGCAACCCCATTTGAAGCACCTCTCAGTGAGCAAGTATAGATTATTGCAGGTGGGTTTTCGATGGATTTTGGTAGATTTTTTAAAATATGTTTTTGATTTGTTTATGAAATTAATATTTCATGAAGTATTATTAGGAAAAGAGAAGAATGTTTATGTGTATAAAAACAAATAATGCGGCTTATCTTCAAATTCCCTAAACATATATAAAATAATTAGACTATGTTTATTTAAACATCATTTTAATCTTGTCATAATTACTTAGGAAATTTCCACAATATACTTGTAACCTAATGTATAAATTTAGTATCATAAAACTTTGTCACATAACGCTAATATTTCTTATACCAAAAAAAGCTATCATTTCCTTATCTTTTGTTCTTTTTTCTAAAAAAATACAAATTAATACTAAATGTATTTTTTAAAAATAAACAGGTATACATTAGCAAACAACGCGAGGAAACTGCAAAGGGCGTCCCACAACCACCTTCGTAGCGGCGACCGCGCCGCGCCACGCGCAGCACGCAGACCGACTGACAACACTCACACTAC
The DNA here is from genome assembly GCA_018230605.1 of Heliconius congener. Classification (NCBI taxonomy): domain Eukaryota; kingdom Metazoa; phylum Arthropoda; class Insecta; order Lepidoptera; family Nymphalidae; genus Heliconius; species Heliconius congener. The sequence goes on from DWAO01002027.1 coordinate 10,559, forward strand.
TGACAGTTACACTGACACCTGCAGGACTTACAAACATCCTGCACATAGATATGACACTACTGATAATACTATTAGAACTTATAAGAGTTATAAGAAACACCCTGTATATCGGTATGCGAACAAATATATTAAATGGAGACGTTACTGTCGTAATTATCAGTTGAAATATAAAAATGACTCTACTGATTAAAGTTAAACATCTTGTATATAGGTATGCCAACAAATACGCACAACTAGAAACAAAAACGCGGCGTGGACCGCTTAAAATTATTGTTAAATTATAGCCCAATTATACAAAATCTTTACATAAATTGTAGCTCATGTGTTATTTTGATGTGTAAGGTATATTTTCATTTCTATCCGTTCAGTGGTTTTTGTATAAAAAAAGTCCAGTTCTAAAAATTTTTTACATTTATATTAATAGTAGGATAGATGCAAGTACACCTGGTAACTGTATGTAGATGTGACGTCACAAGCAGGTGTTAAAAGCAACAACCTTAATAAGAAATTTAAAATGATAACGTTTCTGTTTGTGATGTTACCAACCATCAGTAATTTGGTAACATTGGTATACTTTAGTAACAGCAAATTAGTAACGTCAAACAATACAATGCTGCACAGATATGTAAACGTCTTTTTATCGCATATTGCAAAAGTTACTAACAGCTATTCGGTAACAATTCAATCGTTTGACAACAATATTTTTTTGCAATATAGCCCTTACATATCAGTGAATCAGTAATACGAGGACAATTTATTGATAATTTGGTAACATAACACTGTATGGTAACATTCATTTGAATTCTACTGTAACTAAATTAAAATAACTTATACTCCCATTGCTTACAGATTAATTCTATATCTTTTAATTGGACTAACAATTATTAAAAAAAAACATCTTAATTTCTTGACTTCGTTGATGTTTGTTTTTGTTGACACAGGTTATTTTTATTACAGAATCTGACAACTATTTATTGTTTAAAAATAATTAACAAAGTATTAGGTATATGTTGGCATACATATGTATATTATAGGTAATGTCTTCGAAACACCTGTATAACCCGTATAATCCAATTCAAATCGGTATAGGCTTAATAATAATGCTTATATATTAATTTATATATAATTATGTGTCATACATACAAACAAAATACATACAAAAAATCTTAATGTCGGTTTTGCGCAACGCTCGTGAGCGTGACGATATTTTTTAAATGAAAGAAATTTTTGTCATTAAATGTATATATTTAGAAAGATGTACGCCAAATTTAATATGCTATTAGTAAATAGTGTTGTATTAAATTAAAATAGTTTTTTTTTAATTTAAGATTTGAACCTGTACCGCCGGCTTAATATATTGAAAGAAATAAATCTTCTATTAGTTCCCAGTAAATTTTCGTCAGTAATCCCTTTTATATATAAAGTCGTGTTTAACTGTACCATGACATCATAATACAAAAAATATATTAAAAATATATTATTACAGAATCTTTTATTACAGAATCTGACAAGACATATTAAAAAAATATATATTTTTTAATTTTCGTTTAATACAACATTATTACTTTATATGTATGGTTCACAAAAAAAAACCATTTTAAAAATTGTTAGTATATAAGATAATTCAAATCATGCCTTGTGAGTACAGTCAGAAGAAAAAGTGAAAGCTACAAAAAACTATAAAATAGGTATAAAAAATATTCTACCGTTACTTTTTAGATCACTTTTTTTTCTGACTGTACATTTTGAACTGCGATTGTACAAGTAGTTGTATAGTTTTGCTTAATGTATCATTAATCTCTGTACCTAAAGTTTTTCAGATATGTGTTTAGTCATAAACAAGCAAACATACATACAATAAATAATAAAATAGGGTATTTAGACATTTAACATTAAATGAAAATAGGCTTTTTTTCAATATGTACAATTTTTTTTTAATGAAATTAATGATACATTAAACAATTTTGAACTATTATTTGGGAAATGCTAGAACAATGATAGATTATTAGTATTGTTTTTTTTATTTTAAAAAATATTGATGTGAAAGACGTTAGTTGTTAAGGAATTTGAATGATTTTAGTAAATATTTTCTTTCATATACACATACATATATTTATACTTACATATTTATGTGTTGTACAATAAATCAGAAGGAAACTAGCTATGTCTTAATCAAATTTATATAATAACTACTTTTTTTGATTGACTGCCTCTTTAAGCATCGAGTTCAAAATGATGCATAGAAAATACAAAAATTATTCAATTTCCCTAATACTTAACAACATGCACTAACGCAACAATACTAACTGGCGATTACAATTGAATAAAAAATTGATAATCGTTGATAGACAGAGGTATGTAAAACTTCATATAAATCGTGTACATATATTGACAAGGTGTGTGTGATTAATTTGTGATATAAAAAAATATACGGAATCTTATTTTTTGGCGTAAAAAGACTTTATTTGTTAATAAATATGGTGTTTTTTAATATATTCACCGTATATTTGTATGTGTGTGTATGTAAGTCTGTGGCATCATAGCTCCCAAACGGATGAACCGATTTTGTTGTAATTTTTTTTTTTGTGACTCGAGAGCGTTTCTTAGCCATGATTCAAAAAAATATGTTTAGCCGTTTTAAAATTGTGAGCTCTTTTCTCTAGTTGATGTAAAGATGTTATCAACTTCCGCTGGTCTGATCGATTTCATATTTCGTGTTGTACCGAGGTTTCTAAATTTTTTTTATTCAAAACCACGCCAGTCGTGGTGCAGCGGCACAAAGTGTGATTGTAAAATCGACTAGTTGTGGGTTCGATCCCAACTTAAGGACATACATACACTCATTTATTAAATACATTGTTATATTATTAATTCGTGTTTAAGTATGGTTTCACTTTACCCACAGAAAATCAATAACAAGCACAAATTCAAATCCAAGCTTCGTTTGAAATTTATTAAGAATTTTGTATTTATTATATAACTTTTAAATAATTACAAAATAATCACAGCACCAATAAATAATGCCTTAGAATAAAAAAAACGTAATTTATTTCTATACATTGAAAACTTAAGTTCTATAGAAATGTTTTATTTCTAAAGAAAGTGAGTATAGGTTCGATTTTCATTCAACTAAAATGAAATATATTTCTATTTATTTTATTTTGTCTCGAATTCGAATGGAGATTTTGGAGTGACTTAACACTTAATATCTTCTGCAATAATTATTATTTTAGAACTGGTACCCACTTTTATTAGAAATAAATATATATGGTAAGCTGTTTAAACAGGTTTTTTATTTTATTTTCGTACTATTAATACAGATAATAAAGTAAATTTTTCGTTTTGTAATTTTTTATCTGTTGAAATAGCTTACAATATATAAAGAATACAGCTTTGCTTGAAGCTTTTGATGTGAAGGAAAGATAAGATAAAAGAAAATGTTGCAAAATATTCCTAAATATATAATAAGAAATCTGTCAATATGTAAACTTAATTTTAGCATCTGTATACAAAAATTATTAAAAATAAAATTTTATTCTAAATGCCTTTAAAATAGATTTCTCAGGGCGTTATAATTAGTAGTTCTTACTTCTTAGACTTTTTTTTAACAATTTGCAACTATTTTCTTTTGTTTTCCTCGAAATATTAACGAATTTGTCTAACTGAAGCACATTAAGGTTATATATTTAATGTATATATATGATGCACTGTTGTTATATTTTGTATTGAAAGTTTCGCCAAGTTTGCTCTGAGATATCTTACTTCAGTATAAATTAAGCCAAATTTCATTAATATTGGCTAAGGTTTTACTATTCAGAAATTCAGAAAAGACTAGTAAAGTTTCGCCAAGTTTGCTCTAAAATTATTAAATTTGCAATGAGTGAGTAAAACTTGGACTTGGAAAGTTTGCTTTTAAATATAAGAAACGCAAATATAAAATGCTTGACTGGTTTATTTGGTCAATTTCAAATAGTGACTATAAGATATTAAGAAACTTGGCGATCAATTTTAATATTTATATAAAAACAGTTGTAGTAGACTCGTAGTTGAACAGTTATGTTATGTAAAGGCTAGAACGATTCTCATCCTATTTTTACCAAAAGGAAAAAGAAAGAAAAACTACTTTAAAAGTTATGTTTTACTTTTTTTAGAACAACCTTTATAATAACCTTTATAATAATAATTAATTACATAGTACACTTTATGTATTGAAAAATGTGGAAATAATGATACGTTTTGCTATATATATGGTGTAATGTATTAGTTACGACAAAAAATTATACTAAGAGACATTGCTGTCTCTTTCTCCCTTAATAGAAGATTCATTCCAATTGATACATTATATCTTAATTGAAGAGTCTTGGTGCCTTTGTCGTTGCATTGTTTAATACTCGTTGGGCTAAAAGGGCTAAACAAGAAGAAAAAAGAGAGCTATAATATCTATCCTTCTCTCTCTCTTTCTTTCTAGCGTCGTGCTGTCTAGCCCTTGGCCACGGTTGTTTGTATGTACATTGTATTGTATTTGTTTTTTTTGCTATATATACATATTTGATAAATATATTTCGCAACGCTTGGCGTGTGGTTGGAACCAATTGGTTTGATAATGTTTAAAGTTTGTGTTTTTTTTGTATGACACACCGATGTGGGTACATATTATGTAGTTTTTTCATGGTTTTTGCCTATATTTGTCTCTTTTTGTCTTTTTTTTAATCTTTTTCGATCTATGTAACTTGTGTGCGCGTTGGTGTGTCGCGACGTTGATGTGTAATTACATACGAATTGTGTTAAATTATATTATTATACTTACTGTAATTGTAGTTTTTGTAACATGCTGTATAAATTTAACTATAGTCCCTTTTCGGTTGGAAATTAGAGAACAAAAAAATTAAATCTGATATTCGATATCTAAATTAAATTTATGTAATGTTTCTCAAACTTGTTCGAAAGTCACTCATTATCTACTATTTTTTTTAATTGTCATTTGTAACGCTTTAATACAATTAGTGACTAATATTTTTATCTACATTTTATATTCAGTGCGCTGCTCTATATATCCGTCTCTTTCTAACTCACGATTACATATAAATATGAGACAGACAAAAATAAATATTCACTGTAAGAAAGAGACAGATATATGTTGACTAGAGCTAGCAAAGTAGACAGATTTCAATGAAAAATCGAATCTCATATCCTCTTTATATATTATTTTTATGCTAACTTTGGTACTTTGAAATTATGGAAGCATCACAAAATGTCGTTTTTTTTACTTATGTTCTAGGTTTTTTTAAGTTGTGCTTTTTTGCTGTGCTTTTTTTCCTTTTTTATTATTCTTAGTGTTTCGATGTTGGTAACAGGAAATTGAAATCTGTCTACCGATTTTGTCATATGTTTTATGATACAGATAAAAAATGTGGTTACCAACTGATGTTTAAAATTACATTTTAATGTTTTTTTTTACTCTGTGACATAAAATGTTTGGCAAATTCTAACACGCTGTATAAATAATCTTGTACTAAGGATGTTACAAGATAAGTTAAAATGATTATGTATTTTTCTTCTCAACATTTAATAATGTTTTTTTTAATATCTACTTAATTGTGTACCCATCACTCAGTTTTTTATAATATTACTTTAAAACTCACATAATCCCAGTTATAAAGTAAGAAAATTAAATAATAAATTTTAACTTTAATGCCTGTAAAAATATGAATACACCAAAGATATTTTACACATCCTTTGTACAGAGGGTTGTTATTTCATTAAAAATTCATATTTTTTTTACTTCTATACCAAATCTTTTTTGTTTCGGTAAAATGTTTTCTTTTTATACAGATGCATTTATTCATTTTACTAACGTACTCTCGGTAATTAGCTTGCATTTACACGTTCTTATCTTAAATTGTACTTTTCCAAACCTCTGTATAAATTACTGTTATGTTATACAGCGTGTTAATTTTCGCATTTATTATAAGTAACGCTTGGTGCGTGCGTGTGTTCGCTGTCGACAGTAAATATTTAAACGATTAATTCTATTGATTATTATTATTATTAATGTAAAATAGTTACGATTAAAAAAGATTTTTAAGCTATGCTTTTTTTTAAATTTACCCTCCTTAGTTGTAATTATTTTTAATAATCTTATATTTATATATAGGTAGTATTTATCTATATATTAATACGTGAAGCAAAAACTTTGGACCCCGTTTTACGAAAATAAAATAAGTAAAGCACATATTAACATACATTGGACATTTTAGTATACATACATACATACACGGTGTTATGGCAACGCGTGTTATTCTCTGTTTCAGATAGTTTCGGGTTACATTGTTTACGTTTTTTTAAAAAAGATTGCATATATTTTTAAACATTTTTAAAGTGTTAATCCACACTTAGGAAAGATAAATACT